>UELU01145731.1:8460-25671 GCA_900490025.1 Megastigmus dorsalis
GGTATACATACAGCAAAAGCTAGTATATATAGGCACGGCAACGCAAGGCCTACACGACCAAACGAAGTGAGTATATTCTGGGCAGCGCGAAAGCCGGTGTAGGCACGTCAAAACGAGGTGGCTATGGGCAGTTGGGCACATGCTAGCGAAGTGCCTATGAGCACCGCGCTGTTGCCAGCGCGCACGCTTACAGTCGCTACCGGCACCTCAGCGCGCGGTGCAAGTCGTCACATGTCCTGTCAGTGACGCCAGGCACGTGCTATAAGGCTGACGACTTTTCTCCGTGTAGTGCCCAGTTGGACTTTTTTGTTAATTTTTGTGTTCAATGGGACGGTTTACGTTACCGTATCAGACCAAAGGAAGAAGAAGCTGGGAATAGACTTTTTTAATTACGAATCCATACAAAAACTAGATATGAGGACGGTGACAGTCACTTTCGTGTTATTAACCACTCAGCCTAGTCTACAGTCCTAAAGAAACCAAACTTTTTCGGTT
The DNA here is from genome assembly GCA_900490025.1 of Megastigmus dorsalis. Lineage (NCBI taxonomy): Eukaryota > Metazoa > Arthropoda > Insecta > Hymenoptera > Megastigmidae > Megastigmus > Megastigmus dorsalis. The sequence continues at coordinate 8,956 of UELU01145731.1, forward strand.
GGTGTTGAGTGAAGGTCGATGATTGAAAGCACAGCTGTCGGAGACGCTAGGGCATAATATCATCCTAGCGGGTGCTAGTGAAGGTTAAAGGACGTAACCCGCTCCTAAAGACATAATTGGGGAGGCATCGATTTGCCTAGGCATCGGAGTTCAACTGAGCCCACCTAGATGCAAATAATAATAATAATAGACAAATGAGACTTACAACAACGCGGCATATATGGAATAAAGTTCGAAAACACTGAAAATTATATCTGGCTATATTGTACATGCTCTATCATATATTTCCAATATGTGCATAGAGAAATCTGTATGGTCTGATGCTCTAAAAGCAGAAGTTGTGCCAATTCATAAATCTGGAAATAAACAAGAAGTACAAAACTACAGACTGATATCACTTACATCAAATTTGTACAGGGCTTATTTTCGGAAATATTTGACTGGATAGATTAAAATGGCCCACCCTGTAAAATAGAATTTTTAACTTCGTACCTAAATAAAATATTGGCTGCTGAACAATTTGCTTTCATTAAGAACAAACGAACGAAAGCTGCAATAACTTTCATTGTTAATATGATTTATGGCAACTGGGATAAAAGTAAATCTATCGCAATATATTTCTTAGATGTAGCAAAAGTTTTTGACACAGTAAACCATTATTAATAAAATATTATTGGAAAAACTGTATAATTATGGAATTAGGGAAAATGCTTATAAATTGATAAAAAGTTATATGGATGGTAGATTAAAGAAAGTTAGGTTAGATCAAAATGAAAGTAATTTGATGGATATAACTATTGGAGTTCCTCAAGGATCAATCTAATGAACTCTATTATTTATATTTTATGTAAATGATCTTTTAACTGAAATTCCTGATAATTCAATATTATCATATGCCGATGATACTGTTACCATATCTACACATAAAACTTGGAATGAGATTGAATGTAAAATGAATACATATTTATTAAAAGTAGCGAATCGGTTAGTACATAATGAATTACCTCTGAACATCGAGAAAAGATCGGTGTATATTACATTCGGAAATCACTGTGATAGTATTTCCAATCATTTAGACATAAAAATAAATGACAAAACAATAAAGAGAGTTAAAAGTACTAAATACTTAGATATAAATAGTGATTATAACTTAAAATGCGACAAGCGTATTGAATATATAATTAAAAAAAACAAATATTTAATATTGAGGTTTTATAAAATATCATATAAGATAGTATATATAAGAGTATATGGGAGCGTCCACCAAAAACCGGACAGCGGGCGCGCACAGCGCATTTTTTGCGTAAAAGGCGATCTCTTCAACTCGCCTATAATCCTTCGTTGAGTGTGTCAGAAAAAAGAAAGCATGTATATCGATAGATTTTTTCCTGTTCTTTCTAATGGTGTTATCATTTTTACTCCAAAACACTTTTTTCTGATTGAAAATTCAATTTAAATGTTCAGACCACTCCAAAAAAATATATCATTTTCTTTTTCAAAATAAATTTCACCATTCGAAAGCACAAGTCTTAAGCAATAAAACCCTAAATTTTTAAGTTGGAGAAATAAAGGGTTCAAAAGTAATAACGCGCTGCACTTGCACGCGACTTTATACTCGAACATGCGCTCGCTGCTGTCCTTTTAATCTTATTACTTTTGAACCCTTTATTTCTCCAACTTGAAAATTTAGGGTTTTATAGCTTAAGACTTGTACTTTCGAATAGTAAAATTTATTTAAAAAAAAAATGATATATTTTTTTTTGGAATAGTGTAAACATTCAAACTGAAATTTCGACCAGAAAAAAGTGTTTTGAAGTAAAAATAATAACACCATTAGAAAGAGCAGGAAAAAATCTATCGATATACATACTTTGTTTTTTTTCTGACACACTCAACGAAGGATTATAGGCGAGTTGAAGAGAGCGCCTTTTACGCAAATAATGCGCCGCGCGCGTCTGCTGGCCGGTTTTTGGTGGACGTTCCCATATATAAGAGAGTATAAAAACTTCGCAGATTTACTTCAAAAGCTACAGAACCGATTAATTAAAATAGTAAATAAAACCAAATTTATACAAAATAATCCAATGACATTAAAGCAGGTACTTGCATTTGAATCTTATAAAGATATTTCAATTACAATTTTGTTAAAGAAATATACACCAATTCAAGTAGCAGGACAAGAATAGTACATAACGCAACTAGTGGGCTAAGGAGATTATCTCGACGAAGGGGAAGGTTGTCGCCCGAACGAAACGATTTTATCTCAAAATGTTAGAGGTTAATAAGAAATCTATGGAGAATAAGTTAAAAAAAACTGGATTAAACCGAATGTATAATAAAAGAGTTATTAAATTTGTTAAATTCTATTTGTAATATGAGTGATGAAATATTCTCGTATTCGTGTTATTTGCGCCCTGGTTGCAAGACTTACATGCTGCGCTTGGGTGGCAACCTGAACTTGTACAATAATCACTTACTTTGCGCATAGTTGCATGCTGTACTATGTGTGTATACGGACTTACCTAAATAACGTTAAGATATAATCAGGACATCAAGTATATCCTACTAGAAAAATATTTTTTACCACTCCGTGACTGAAACACGACTTTTCGTGCTTGTATTCCTTGCGCGAAGTATGCAATTACAGCTCTTGTTTCATAGCGTGAGCGAAACAATTTTAGCATTGGCGAAACACTTCACGTACGCGAAACAAAATATTTTGCGCACGCTGTTACAAGTTTGCAAAAATTGTATGCACATCATGATAAAAAATATAGTTCGATACACGATATGTTCGAAGCAGATGAACCTCGCACGGGTGTACAATTACCCTCGCTTAACTAGTTCTGTAAATTTCGACATTTTTAGTTTAATATTTTAACTACTTGGTTTAAATTTCGAGATAAAGTTCAGGAAACCGATTTTCATGGAACTTTACAGAAAAACTATTTAGTCAAAATCATGAGATACATGGCTCTAGATTTTGTTAAATGGGTCCTAGGATCGGAACTAAGAACCATTTTATCAAAATATGTGAGTTATTAGGCCGTTTTATCCTAAAGTTATAAACGATATAATATAAAACTAAATTTTGAGCCTTAGAATTTAGCATTTGTTTTAGTTGTAAAACGTGTCTTGAACCTAATACTAATTTAATTTTAACTTTTAACTTTGGAATGAAACGTGCTTATAACTCGCTTCAAAATGCAAATAAAACTTATTATTTATACTTATGATTATATATACTTTACGATATTTTCTATGATATATATTGACCGAGCTAAAAAACTTTAAAGCGAATCATGATTTCTCATATATTTTAATCAAATACATGTCGAGCAACATGCCTTATTGCAACAAAAATCTTACCTGGTCAACTATATGCCTGTAAAGCGAAAGTCCAACAGTCAGAAGGGAGCCTATTGAACATGAAATTTTCAGTGAGAAAAAACTGTCAACAGACATGACTGAAAATTTGCCAGATACTGAGGTGCATGACAGAAAGTAGAAAATAAATTGTCAGAAGGCTAAGTGAAAGCTAATGGGTCGTCAAAATCTTCCAAAGATGTGAAAATTCCGGAAAATTGACATTTTCATTGTTTGAATCGCTATATCTTTAGTTTTTTAATGGGTATCAGAGTCTACTTAACGCCAATTTGTTTGTTTTGCAGTTACAAATCTGATTGATTTTAGTTTATTGAAAAATGTTAAATAGCTCAAAAGTTATTGCAAAATACTTGTCTTTCGATTCGAATTAAAATTTTAAAGTTTATTACCTCCCATTTTTAGGATAGGGTTTTGTCTATTAGGAAAAAGTATAATAACTAATAAATTTTTATGTTAAACAATAATTTAAATTACCAAAAGCTATAAATTATATAAAAAATTATTAAATAATTTTGCTTATAACGTTATAAAAACGGTTTTAATGGCAATAGCGTTATTGAAAATTTTGTGATTATTGAATTTTAAGCGGTAAGCGTCGAGGTAAGCGCTCTTTCAAAATGAACTTTTATTAATCGCAATATATCAAATAGAATACAAGATATATAAAATAGCAAGCGCGGCAACAGCAAGGTAAAGAACGCTTACCTCGAGCCATACCGCTCGAAATTCAATAAGCACGAAATTAGCAATAACCATAATTCCAATTCAAATATTTGAAAAAAGCAAAAATGAGCACATTCGTGATAAAAATACCAACAATTTGGCGTGCTTAAAATATCGCTATTGCCATTAAAACAGTTTTTATAACGTTATAAGAAAATTCATTTAATAATTTTTTACAGAATTTATAGCTTTTGATAACTTAAATTATTGTTTATGATAACAATTTGTTAATTGTTATACTTTTTCCTTATAGCTAAAATCCTAACCTTTGAAATGAGAGTTTATAAACTTTAAAATTTTAAACAGGTCCGCAAAGACAAGCAAAAAAAGAGTGAGCGCGCAGAGCGAAAACGGAACCTTTTTGCACTTAAATTGCAATAAATTTTGATATATTTGATATTTTTCAAAAAACTGAAATCAAGCAAATTTGTAACTACAAAAATAAAAAATTGGCGTTAACTAGACTCTGATACTTGTTAAACAACTAAAGATATAGCTACTCAAACAATGAAATTGTCAATTTCCCTAGATTTTCACACCTTTGGTAGCTTCTAACGGCCCATTAGCTATCACTTAGACTTCTGACAATTTATCTTCTACTTTCTGTCATGCCCCTCAGTATATGGCAAATTTTCAGCCATGTCTGTTGACAGTTTTTCTCACTGAAAATTTGCATGTTCACTGAAATTATATTTGTGTATTTCGATAGAATCATCGTAAGGGAATGTCGGTGGGCTAATGATTTTCGCCAGACTCTATATAGTTTTGGTCATAAAAACTATATTTCATATGCATACAGCTTTAGAAAAGCAGAAGAGTACTCTCCTGAATACAATGAAGAATGATTACCGTTCTTAATAACTCTACTATTTTATAAGATAAATCCAAAATCTTGGTCAAAACTATTGAAGGGCTGTTCCATGTAACTGGCTTTATGACCAGTTTTACGCAGATATTATTTAGGATATAAAGACCCTAAGCATTTTTTTACACCTAAGAAGAGCACCCTTCCTATGTTGATAAAGAACAATTATGTCACATCAGATTTATGTTATGTTATAAAATAAAGCCAAAAAATTGGAAAAATGCCTTGATATTAAGTGACGGTGATTTTTAATTCTGACTTCAACTTCACCAAAGCATTTTAAAATTTCCTGTAGTATAGAATGAACTTATAATACTTCATAAATTTGTTAAAATTTTTAAACTAGATTTAAAATATTTGAGGAGGGTAACATAAAAAGAGAGTCACTGAATCTTAAAAAATAATATAGTATATTTAATTCGAAATTATTTAAGTATCTTCTACAATATTACAATCTACTACTTGTCTACAATCAAATTAAATAAGGATTTAAGTACTAATTGCCACCCTTAAATTTGTAACTTTTTATAAATTTAAATTGATTTTGGAAGCGGTATTATGTATAAATAGTACTTCGTAATGAAATTAATATTCATTATATATAAATATTTGTACGAAGTTTGAAATGAAAATCACTAATCATAAAAACTATACATCTTTTAAAATAATTCTTGACATAGAAAGTCTATTAACAACATATCGTTTTATATTTGACCTTGTTATTTCACGTATCAAAGTTTGAAAAAGTGTTTTACAAATTAGATTGAAAATGATCTATTTTCAATTTAATTGCATAAAAAGATGGTATTCATATATCTTAAGGTACGTTAACATTTGTTCCATATTTTGTGTCACATATTTTATGTGTTGTTGTATATCTGATGTTGGTTTCGATGAAGACTTAAATGTAAATGTGGAAGAGAATTTTGATGATAATTTTGCGTTATTTGAGTGATCGTTGTCGATGCTTTCATATTGCATTTATCGCTACATGTTATAGAATTCCTCCTTCCATTATTTGATTCTATTATACTTTGAGGATCCGATAAATCTTCTTCTTCTTGCCCTAGGTTTCGAAACCTAACAAAACCATCTTCAGCAACCAACATTGAAGAACCAGAGGCTGAAGAATGTTCATGAGCATTTCGTGGTATTGGATTATGTTTTTTTCGACTGTCAGATTTACAAAGACTCTGGGTATCAGTTTTGTGTTGACTGAAAGCATTTTGCATTTCTTGTGAAAAGTGACTTAAAGTACTCGATTTTCTAGCAGAATGTCTTTCAAACGTACTAGAAACGTTATGATGATCTGGAAGCGTGTTTAATGGAAAACTGTCATCATACACTTGTTTTCCGGTACGTATTGTATAGTTCTGAATAGCTTGGTTAGTACTGCATATAGCTGGATATAATGCATCATCCATATTTTCTGTTGACGTAGAACTACCACAAGGAAAAAGAGCAAATCCTGAGTGGACCACATGTTGCTGAATTTGTTTTTCTCGAAGTTGATATTGTGATAAACTTGCTACCCAAGCTAGTAAGCCACACATTAATAATTCTAAAAGTCGAACAGAAAATTCCCAGCCCAACCTTAACCAAGAATAAGGTTGCAAACGTTCTCGTGCACCAAATATTCCATACAATTGTATAAATCCCATAAGTATAAAAAGTAAAGCAGTAGCGATTGTTGTAGTGATTGCTGTATTAAGAGATGTTGTGGTAAAATCACTTGAAGTTTGATTGTTAATAGATTTTGTGCTAGTAATACGTAACTGAGATCGTATTACTCGATATACGTACATGTAACACAGCCCCAAAGTTACACAAATTATTATATATATACATTGACAAATAAGAGGTGCGATTTTCGAGCCATCCGTATAACCAAAAATATAGCTAGATACATGAAGAGAAATACATAAAATTATGTGAGTTATAAAAGCAAAAAGAATCATTAATGGTGACGAAAATTTGTTTTGATATAAAGAAGGAGCATTTGAACAACGTGAAATATAAAGTATGAGGGTTGCAAATGCTGCCGCAAGCAAAGATGAAGGTAAAAACATAAGTACTTCATAAAGTGTTTCTGGTAGAGAATTATATGCATCGTAAAACAAATGAAAACATCTTATCGTGCACACAATTGTTAATAACAAATGGATGGTTAAGAAATAAGACTGTGTTAACAAATTTGTTACGTCATTGTACCGAACTATTTTATAAACTGAGTAGAGAGCTATTAAAGAGAATAATGTTGCAGCCAAATACACATGAAGGGACCTGGCAACTTCCCAAGTTGATTTTAGAACGTCGGGCTTTCTTGTTGGTATTTGCGGAGATTCCGATCGAGGGTAAGGAAATTCTTCACTGCTGAGAATACCCGTATTATGAATTCGATACGGCTCATTATTTTTTGAATTTTCGTAATCATCAACTGCGGTTTCTTTACCTGTATTCTTATTTTTATTTGGTAGCGTTAAAATTGAAGAAAATGTTGATGATTGATAAATCTTATCAGTTGATTTTGAAATTAAAATAATAGTAGATAAATCTTTATTGGTGGCTTTAGTAGTTTCATAGTTTAAAGGAGATTTTGTTGGAATAGGTTTTAGTAAAATATCTGGAATATCTTGTTTTCGACCATTACTTCCTGACAGTATTCTTAGAATACTAGTCGAATGTAAAGAAGGTACAATATCAATAGTATCATTTGAATCATTTTCTCGGTCAGACATTTCAAAAGAGTCTTTAATGATGGAACCGTGCACTTTATCTTTTACCAAAACATGTTTTTCTATATTTTTGGTAGTATCTTCAATCAGGTCAGGAGGTTTAATAGGTATTCGTTCATGTCCTGGAGTAAGACTTGGCGGTGGCGCAGGTCGTCGCATATTTGAATGTAAATCAATGTTTGTTCCTCTGAGCGTAGGTTTATCAGCAAAAGGGTTGGCATATTCTGGTGGCAATGGAGGAGTAAACAAAGCTCTTGATGGAGGTGCATAAGATGGTAATTCGTGAATTAGAGGTTGAGTCGTCGTACGAGGTATTGTTAATGGATATAAGGAAGTTGTAAGTGAAGTAATTGCTGGTGACGGAGACGTTGAATGCGTTGTACTTTGCGAAATCTGCGCCTCATATGCTGGCACACTTCGTTTTGTTGTAGCAGAGCTGTGAGCAACTTTATTGAATATGGCAGCAATATTTCTTTCTAACGCTGTATGGTCCAGGTTAAAAACTGGATTATTTGCTTCACTTTCACTTGCACTAAGAGTTAGTTCATCTCCAATTAATAAACAAAAAATTTGCACTACTAACATTCGCATCGTTGGATACATTGATTTAAGAAAAAGAACTGCAATGTGAGCGACGAGACTCACAAATAGATGTGACAAGATTTTCTTTTAAAAAAACTTCGTTTATTTCCTGAGCAGACTTCTTTTAATTCTAATTATTAATAATTTATTTGATGAAAACTCCATTTCCTAATAAACGATTGAGAACACTTGATAGATGTTTATATTTTATGAGCCTCTATAACTATTTCCACGATCAATCTGGTTACAAATATTAACAAATAACTTTCATACATTATTTCTATTAATTATTTAATGATGCAGATTTAGAAATGTTATATTTTATCCATATATAATAAAGTTTTAACACATTTTTTCGTAGGATGTTTTCAAATTTAGAATTTCATTAAATTCTAATATTCTTTTCTTAAACTGTTCAATCGATATTCTCAGTTATATTATTAAAAAGAGTAAAGGTAGCAATTAGTTATGATGTTCATTTTTGAGTTGATTCGTTTAGTCGTAAAATTTTAAAAATATCGATGCCATGCTTCTTTTTTATATTTGGCGGTTAAGAGTTTCCGCCAATAGGATACTGTCAGTCCATTTGTATCATCTGAAACATAAAGAAGTGTATATATTATTTAATGTTTCATTATTTAACTTTTAAATGAATTCTTGCTTGCTTAAAGATACAAAATAAAAAACTATTCAATATCAATAACTCAAGGAAATCAACAGTTTCGAAATTTATTATTTCAAATTTCTAATTAAAAAAACTGTAGCCAAAAGCATTTTTAAAAGTACTGCATTTATTAAAAGATGATTTAAAGTAAACATAAGAAGATAGTCAACAATCACGAAAAATAAACGTTTTCTAGAACTCTTAATACTTTGGACGGTCGCATAAAATAAAAAAATTGAATTCATAACAATAAATTCCAAAAATCTCGTATGCTAATATAGGATAACTAATATATCCTCTTATTAAGGATAATCCTCTTAATAAAGACAAGCACAAAAATTAAGTTTAACTATTTGAAAAATTAAAAAACATTAAATTATTTGTAAAAAAATTGTAACTTAACAAATTAGTATGGCATAAATTAGGTAAATATAAAAATAACAAAAATTATTATATGAAACAAAAATAATGAATAATATAATTAAATGATAACGTAAAATATAGGCAATGAATGCTAAATCATGTTACATTTTTGTAAGGGTAAGCCGATGAAGGGAATATCATAATAATCATTTCATAATTTGGGTAAGGATAAGAAATGAAATATATTATGTGCATCTGGTCTCTAAAATAAAATTAAAAATTATTCTCACTACTACTAGTAAAATTCTCAGGTTAGGTGACACTTTTCTGTAATACCGTAGCAATTTAGACACACGTATTTAAGAAACACACCAAGCATAGAACTAAACTCCTTTATAGAACGCTTCTAAATATTAAAAAATAACATTGAACCAACAACAAGATTTTTATGTGGAAAACAGGATTCGCAATTAGATTGCGCAAAGGAGATACTAGAGCTTCGTGCGCATGTGCAGGAAACTGCAAGAACTACGAGAACGGGAGAAAAGCTACAGGGGCTGGCAGGAGTATTCTAATTACGAATCCTATTTTTCAAATAAAAATGTTAGTTCAATTTAGCGTTTCAACGTTTAAAAACATTCTATGAAGGAGTACGATTGTTGGTCTAGTTTTTCTTAAAAATATGCGTTTAAATTGCAATAACATTCGAGAAAAATGTCACCTAGCTTTACCATTTCACTAACAGCAGTAAAAATATTTTTTTTTTATTGTATAGTCTCGATATACAAAGACCAGATACACAATAGTACATTACGCAACTAGTGAGCGAAGGAGATTATCTCAACGAGGGGGAAGTTTCACAATCATACGAATCGAGATCTCCTGAGCGCACGTATTGCGTACAATATGTTTACATACAACGTGCGCAAAGACCGATTTTACACGCGCATACGTCAAACTCGCGTTGCTCGAGCGACAATCTTCACCCTCGTCGAGATAATCTCCTTCGCCCACTAGTCGCGTAATGTACTATTGTGTATCTGATCTTTGTATATCGAGACTATTATTTCCTATTATTTCCAAACATATTTAAAATTATAAGTTGATTATGATAATTCTTGAAAAGAGATTATCATCATTGAATAAGGCGTGAGAAGAATTGAATAATTAGAATCGTTTTAATAACGCCTCCCCTTAACCCATCAAGACCATGACGGACGCTTTTTTCTCTAAACTTTTAACACTGTAACTTTTTATGTAAACGCTCAGACTAAAATTCGAAACATACTGTTTTCAATGGAAAGCAGTTTTATCTTGTAAATGCGGTTGTCAGAATTGGTTAAGAGGCCATTTGGAAAAAGCTGCAGTTCAATTTTAGAAGAAAATGCGTTATTTTTAACTTTTTACTAGATTATGAAAAACAGAAAGAAATGCATCCATGGCTTATTCATTATGTATTTCAAATATTATAAAAAGTATCTACTACCTAAAACGTCTGCCATTTTGAATTATTGCAATATATCGTTTTTTTACATTGAATATATACGATTATCTTAAGCTAAGGTATCGCCGTTTGAAAAAAAACTCGTGTTCTGGTATATTCGTACTGTACCCCAACATGAGAATTTGTAGGTTGACAGTTTAAGATTATCAAATATTCAAATTTTGATATTTCAGTATGAAAAAATTGTACCGACTCAAATAAACAAAAAAAAATAATTTGAGGCTCCAAAAATAAGCATTCTAGTTAACCCATTAACGACCAAGACCCCGAATTTTCAACATCTTTTTCAAGGCTTTTTTTCAACTAAGAAAAAGGTTTGAAAAAATTTTAAAAAGATCATATCCGACGTATTTTGAGCTGTTCTTTCGAATGGCGATTCCGATTTTTTGTTAAAATACTCCTGAAAAAAAAATATGGCGTGTTTTTCACGAAAAAAAGTTAAAAAATTTGGAAATTTTCAACTTTATGAATTTTTTTCATAAAGAAAATGCAATGACAATAATTCAAAATACTGCAGAATCCGGGATCTCAGCTAGGCTTCGAATGTCCCTTTCTATATGTTGTTTATCCTCCTGTTTGTTGATCGGCCCCCCGTTCTTCCTTAACGGCGAGACGAGCCGTTCCTTTGGCTGCACTTTCCCCTCCGTCCACCTGTAACGCAGTCGTATTGGAGTTTCCTGTCCCTCTATTTGACTGCGGGTGGTAACTGCAGTATTTTTCGAATTTGAATAGTTGTGCTAGTTCGTTTGAAATGGGTGCCTGGTCTGATAGCAAGGCTGCTGGCGGCCCAAAGTAACAAATCACTAGCTTTGTGCGAACGTGTGCCATTTCTTGCACGTTTGTCATTTTTAATGGTATGAGAATAATGTAATCAATACATCATTATGTACCTTTGTTGTTGTCTTCAACTGACCATAAAAATCTACACTCTAAACTCCAAAGTAGAAAAATTGACGCAGAAAAGTAGGAATTGACAGATTCCTAGTTTGGCAAAAGTAGGAATTGAGAGATTCCTACTTTAGAGCAGTAGAAAAGTAGAAATATTAATATTTCTACTGTAGTAAAGTAGAAAATGCGATATTCCTACTTTAGTAAAGTAGAAAATATAATGCCAGTATATGAAAAGTAGAAATATTAATACTTCTACTTTAGTAAAGTAGAAAATATAATGCCGATATTTGAAAAGTAGAAATAATGATATTTCTACTTTTGTAAAGTATATATGGTCCTAATATACGGAAAAAAACTTAGATATTTATTCTAATATGTATGTTTGTAATAAAATATTTAATAATAACCTAACCTATCAAAATACCTTCTAAAAATAAAATATGGTTTATATTTATAATAAAAATCTTTATTAAATTTTTTTACAACCAACGCTTAGAAACATATATGAATAAATATAGCTTCTTTTTTAATTTTTAGTTTTGGGATGCTTTAAAATCTTTGAAAACTTCTCACTCGTACCTATTGTAATTTTCAAAATTTCATAAATCGTTTTCTCTGAAACTAAGGAAGATAAAAGAGCTTAATTATAGTGTTTTGAAAATGCTTTTTGTTGCACAATATCATGGCATTGTTTTCAATATCTTGCGTATTGATTTTTACTGATAAAAAATTTGAGTGATTGTTCGATTAGGTGAGGCTATACTAAAATTCTGTATATATAGGGATATACTTACAAACTACAATTTTTTCAATATTTTTTTTGATTTTAAGGCCTTTACTAAAGTAGAAGTATTAATATTTCTACTTTTCATATACTGGCATTATATTTTCTACTTTACTAAAGTAGAAATATTAATATTTCTACTTTTCTACTGCTCTAAAGTAGGAATCTCTCTATTCCTACTATTGCCAAAATAGGAATCTGTCAATTCCTACTTTTCTGCGACAATTTTTCTACTTTGGGGTTTAGAGTGTATTGAGATTTTATCGAACAGGCGAGCAGACGTGTGCAAGATTACAAACGGAAGCCGGGTTTTCTCGCACACTAGCTTCCCTTTTTGGTAATTTTCGTAGCCCAGTACGAATTAGCACACATCAGGCCGCGTGTTCATCAGTAAAAAATCGTGGCGATTTTGGCGAATGTTTTATTTAATGTTTATTGATGCTTCTGTGTTCCCCTCTTGTCACCTCGTGATATTCTTTTATCACTTTAAATCTTAATTCTACTGGTGGCACTAGCAAGTTGTTTAAGAAGAGTTCTGCCATCAATGGCAGGCCAGTGAGGATTATCTCTAGCTGTTCTGTCAGGTCTCCCCATTCTGCTATCATTATAACTCCTAGGTTTCTTATTTTTACCTACACTTTTTTCCCTTGGACACGATTATGTGTTTTAGGATCTTTAAGCATTTTTTAATATCCAATCTCACGGCTTTATCACTTAAATCATTTTTAATGATGACGCCGAGTGCTTGAATGTCATGGAGTCTGGAAGTATGCATCTCTCCGACTGAGATGTTTGCGTTTTTCAATTCCTTTGCATATATTGTATTGCTGTTCCATCATTGCTTAAAAAAAATTAGTATCGAGGTAACCGTTAGTTGATAGAAAAAGGACTTTTTTTCTTGTATCTGAACGGATGTTCATTTATTTACATCAATTTAGTAAATGGGGGTAAATCCTCGTTCTCAGTTCTCGCCGATGGTGGTATTTCGCGCGGTAGCCGGGCATTCTGTACCTGGTAGCGCTCTAGCCCATTGCTGCTTACGTTCACCTGTGCAACCTCCCCACTTGCTCCATTGCTTTATTCCAGGCTTGCTTCGTTGAAGCCTGCCAGTGAAACTAATGGAGGGTTGAGTATCGATGGATGTTAGAATGAGAAATCAGGTAATAAAAGGCAAAGATGTATTTATAAATTCAATTCGCGAGAGAGAAAGAGAGAGGTGTTTCTCAAATCAGTCATACTATCCCTGACGCTCGCTGCTCGATACTCGCGAATCTCTTGGGTGAGAGATAGAATCTTCCCATATGATTCGACACCACCAGATAACAGTTGGTGTTTATTACACATTAGGAGTCTTATTTAGCTGGTGAAGGTGCCTCGAAAGCATTAATTGTCTAAAAAAAAAAACAACGTGAAAATTAACGATTTTTTGCAGATAATCGTATTTTTAAGCATGATAGCGTATTCGGATCGTGCTAAAACTCTGAATCTAGTGTCATACGTGCTTATATTGAAAGGTAGGATGGGTAGTTCAGCGAAATTCAAAATGGCTGCCACCAAAGTAGCTGTTTTTGTATATAAATGTAATCCTTTTTATCAAAAAATTTTATGGAATAAAGTGTTTAGAATAGATCAAAAAACATGTTTGAATTATTTCAGATTATTTTTTTTTTTTTGATTTGACGATTTTTCAAAAAATCCGATATTGATCCGAAAAAGTCCACACATATTCTTTGACCAATTCTAAGCACTTTTTGTTCTATTTAAAATTTTGGTACAGTTGATCCTTATCGAGTAAAAAAATTCTTAATTTCTTTTATTTTGTACATTATCCTTTCCTTTACCCTTTCCAATCGTTTAGCCGAAAGACAATAATTACATTGACCAACTCTTAACATCGTGGAGCGCTTTCTTTTCAAATTCATGCTTTATTTGTATTCTATTCCGACGTACAGTACCAGTTGCCCTTAGACCATTTTTCTTCAAATTTACTAGCAAATCAGGACTTGTGAAAAAATTATTCATGTACAAATGATATTTAGCCAACTTTTTTTCGAAACATCCATCAACAGCTTGTTCACCATTTGCAGAACAACTGTGGAACCAAGTTCACATGATGACAAGTTTTCATTATTTTCATTACCTTTTTTTCCACAATAAATGTCTAAATCAAACAAATATCCATTTACATCACACAAGCCCTAAAATTTCAAACAAAATTTATCAGGTTTTTAAGGTAAGTATTGTTTCAAAGTAGTCCGACCGAAAAATCGACCCATCATCTCATCCACAGAAAGAGCCGTTGTGCGTGTGTGTAATTTCTAAATACGTACGATACGAAACCTTTGGTAACGGGATTTTATCATCATCTGAGCTCTCGTTTTCTACAGAGCCTTCCATGTCAGATCGTTCGAACTTGGTATAAAAAACAACTTCCATCGTCCTCATCCTCGGAAGACTGTTGTTCTGTGTCAGAATGATTTTTAGAAAGCTGAGTTATTTTGCGCTTTGGCATTTTTATTCAAATTCTTTTGAGAATAATTTAAAAAAATACAAGTTTCAAATATTGCATAGAATAACATCGAAATTTCAAAAATAACGAATAAGTTATTTGAAATAGTATATTTATAAAATTTTGTTTTTGGTAATAAAATCGAACACTTTCGTGGAACTATTGTCTAATTCAAACATTTTGTGTTGTAAAACCTGAAACGACATTGCTACATTGCCTTTATCAGGGTCTTCGGCTTGAAGCAGCGTATTGAGTTCGTTCAGAGACTTGGTGAAGATCATCCTATGAGCGGTGCGTAATTTCTTTGCGGTGTCTATTGCGGTTCGCTTGGGAAAACTCCTGCCGCCTTGTCTCGGTCGCCACAATGGTATCACTATCCAAATAAAGTTGGGAGTACAGGGAGATTTGGGAGAGTATATTTCCATCGAATTCCTCTTCGACTTCAGCAAGGCATTTGATACCATCTCTCCTTCGAGACTGTCGAGCAAACTGCACGATCTCGGGTTCTCGAGGTCCGCACTCCTGTGGATTGAATCGTATTTATAAGGCCGCGCTCAACGTGTTTTATCTAAAAATGGTTCTTCTTCGTGGGTTGAGACAAATTTAGGTGTACCACAGGGGTCGGTCCTCGGGCCTTTGCTCTTCAGTCTCTATAACAATGACCTAAAAGACCTGTTTGATCGTGGGGCGATCAAGCACATTTTATATGTCGATGACCTCCAGGTTTACCTGCAGGTACCTGCAGGTGAACTTCTGGAGGGCATAGCTCGCCTGTCTGATGCGGCACGATTGGTATCGATGTGGGCCGAGCGCTTGTCCCTCTGTCTCAATGCTGGCAAGACCAAAGCGATTTTATTTGGTTCTAACAAATACGTTAATAATTTAGTTAAAGTGGGACTGCCAGACGTTGACATGGGGGGGCGGAGCGCTCGTGCTGTTTTCCGACGCCGTCGTGAGTCTCGGTGTTACATTATATAGCAAATTAACGTGGAAGCCGCAGGTTGATGCTATAACGAAAAAAGTAAATAAAGCCCTCTATAGCCTGCGGTTTATAAGGGCATCTACCACCGAGACTCTTCGCAGAAGGCTGGTTGAAGCATTAGTTCTACCCTATCTTGATTTCTGTGCTGTAGTGTGTCTTGACGCGTCCGCCGAACAAAGAACTAGACTACAGAGACTGAACAACACATGTGTGCGATTTATCTATGGTATTAGGAGGGATGAGCACATCACCCCCTATAGAAAGCAGCTGGGATGGTTGCGCGTTGACAGTCGGAGGATGTATTTCGCCGCCATTTTAATGTATAAAATTCTCCGACTAAATGAACCAGGTTATTTAGCGGCTTTTTTCAATAAACACCAGCTCAGGTGCGCTAGCACGGGGTGATGCACAAGAACTCTCGGTGCCAGGAGTGCGCACGGAAACTGGTATGAGATCTTTCCAGGTCCATTGTGCGCGCTTCTGGAACTCTCTCCCAGCCAATCTGCGCAACATTCCATCTTTGCGCGGATTCAAGACGGCGGTGCTTAAACTCCTTCTCGACCTTGATGCCTAGTCATCCAGGGACGGAGCCTGTGATATCGGTCCGCAATATGCATAGATTATAGTTACAGTTATAAATTGAATGACTTACACGTCATACTAGGGGCAATCGAATGAGATGTATATTAACTTATTTCGTTATGTCCCCTATACATTGATTTTAAAG
>UELU01145732.1:6378-16579 GCA_900490025.1 Megastigmus dorsalis
AGGAGAGGAAATGTAACTCAATACTTATTTAGCTCTTAACATTATTTTATTTAAAGAAATGAAACTCTCAGGCAACCCGAGAGTTGTAGCTCCCGGAGCTGTAGAGAGCGAGTGTCCAGTCTCTCACTACAAGGCGGCGCAGCGCCTTTTATACTCGTAACGGCGTGGAAAAAGGGCTATCCCCTCCGTGAGGAGCTTTTCCCTCCACGCCGTTACGAGCTTCGGTGGGGCGCGCTCGCCCAAGCTCGGTTCGGCTCGTCAACGCTCGAGCTTTTCTTATATATACATATATACATTTCTATTGCGCTTTGCGCTCGGCACTACACAAAATACGCTTACGCGTGGGCTGGGCGTCACAAAAGTATTACCGAATAAACTAACGTACAAGGATTTTAGAGATATGGATTATGTTTGCTAACACGGCCAAGCTGTATTTTGGAAAGTGGAATTGTCTAAAAAATGTCATAATGGTAAAATAGTACTACAAGCGTTAAGTAATTACAATGAGATGTTCTAAGAATTATTATTCGATTATAAATTAAGACAGCTTAATCGTTACTATAATAGTAATTTTTCTTTCGTTACGTTTATGCTAAATTTGACAATGAATAAAAGAAGATGCATACAATTCAAAAATTCAAGGTCAAGTACGCTATTTAACACCAAGCACTATTGTAGTAATAAAGTAGTAAAGGAGAAATACCTAGAGGTGGATCAATTTATGTGTATGATGATTGGGAAAGAAATGATATGATTTTGTAAATCAACACGTTAAAATTATATGTAAAGTTTTAGAAGAATGTAATCCTTACGCACAAAATTATAAATATCTTTATGAATTATCAAAAGACAATACTATTCCCGAATATCGTTTATATCTCATTTAAAATCCTATAAAGACCAACGTTATAACTTACTATCACCACCGGAATGTGCAGCTCTCGTAATATCAAAAGCTAGAGAAATACCATCGAATATTGATTTATGTGTTTATCCAAAAACATCGTCGAAAAAATTCAAATCAATTTCATACAAGAGTAAATTATCTTTTCATTTAGCTCCTATGATGCTACCTATTATGTTTCTATATAGGAGATAGAGGATAGAGTCCTGATTTAAAACAAAATGACAAAAGTGAAAAACGAATTACATCTCTTCATTATTATGCACATCGTTTAGCGCATAGACCAAATTATAAGTTTAGCCCTATATTAAACTATGGAAACCTCACACAGCAATTCGTAATACAAGCTTACATCGTAATTGAAATATTAAAAAAAATATATAATATTGTATAATATTATAATATTTAATATAAAATATTGTAATTTTAAGTTTTTTAAAATATAACCAAATGAAATTAAGAATCGAGTGCAACCAAAGTTTAGTAGATCTCACTAAACGCGGTGGTCTGGCCCACTCACCGTCGCAAAACCTGGTCCCAATTCTTCTCAAAAACCTCCTTTTCTGTGCTTATCTGGCACACTATATGTGTTCATCTCTGATAGATTTTTACACGCTCATCGCTGGTCACAATGGTATTCGTCGCTATGAATTTCTCGACAAGTACTCTCAATATTTGCTACTTGAAGTTCCGATCTACTCGCGAACGCGTGCTTATGATTTTGGCTCCGGGTAACAAGTGTTCTTTTCGGAAGCTAACACTCGGCGCATCCGTCGTCTTCAATTAGCTTTCTTTGCCGCACTCATTCAATCACTCATGTTCTCTCTGTCGCTCCTATGCCTGTTGCTAGGTCCAAAATTCTAATTGAGTTGTCAAAATTTGACTAAGTTATTCCTTTTTTGATACCTAGAGGCAGTATCTCTAACTTATCTCTATTGCACAGTGCTAGTCGTCGCTGATTCGTGCTTGAAGCTAACCTAGCCCCTTATTTGGGGTCGAAAGTCAAGCGCGTAATTTTAATGTCGTTGCGCAATTGTATTTTGTACGGATTCTGCCGTATATCCCCAGTTACCATATGGAATATGCGCGGCGTCGATTGTGAACTCGGGATTTCCTAGGCGTAACATAGTGTTCTCCCCATAATGCGCAGTATCGCGTATTCTTCTTCGCACCATTTGTCTCTCTCTCTCTCTCTCTCTCCCTCGCTCTACTGGCGGCATTGCAAATGGCCGCCGGCTTGTTGTCGTCGCTTACTACGGTTTCCGTGAGTCTGTCGTGCTCGTCTTCCCCATGGACGCTCTCGAGATCAATCGCGTCGTTTATTCGTCGTCCGCGGCTCGGGTACGTGCGTGCGGGTGGCTACGCTCTCGTCGTCGTGGTTCGGTGCCTCCCACGCCTGCCATCGGCACCAGCCATTTCGTTTTGTGCCTGTGCCATCTTCTAGCATCTCTTCCTCGGCACCGAGGAATTATACGCGGGCAGTCGGTCGCACCGTGTCCGCGTCGCTGGCCATAGGTAGCGTTTCGACTCCTGTCCTTCTGCAGGCGTCGGAGTGCATACGTGCAGAGATTTACCTGCATCGCTTAGACGACGTTTCGAAGTTGCTCGTCGAGGACTTATTCGTCAAGGCGTCGGGACTGGACGGCGTCTCAGCGGAAATGCTCAAGCTGGCGGCTCCAACGATCCTACCCCCGATCACAGCTCTGTTTAATCTCTCGCTGAGTAGCACCGCTTTCCCCGACCTTTGGAGACGAACCTTTCTCTCCCCTGGCGAAAAAGGCTACGATGTCATCGATGTCTGACACCAGACCGATCACACTACTTGGCGCGTGGCGCACGACCAACTTTCTCGCCACCTCGAGTTGTCTGGTCTCCTCGACTCACGACAGACCGGCTTTCGCCAGGCGCATAGCACTCAGACGGCCCTGTTGGGGGTACTCGACGACATCCACGCAGCGATAGATAAGCGAATGATCACAGCGGTTGTGCTATTCGACTTTTCGAAAGCGTTCGACTCAGTCCCCCACGGCCTCCTGATTCAAAAACTCAAGCGATTAATGTGTCCCGACGTAGCCCTCGCTTGGTTTTACGCCTATCTTCAAGATAGGCTCCAAGCAGTGGTAGACAATGGTGACTCGACCTCAGAATGGATCTAAGTCATGTCCCGCAAGGGAGCGTTCTTGGACCACTCCTCTTTGTTGTATTCATCAACGACCTTGCATCTGTTCTGAGCGTCGCACAGCATATGATCTTCGCCGACGACACTCAGATCTAGCGCTCCTTTTATTCAGCTGATCTCCACGGGGGTATCGTGACCATTACTCGAGAAGCGGAGTCCCGACTTTTAACCTCGGGAAGACGAAGGTGATGCTCCTGGGGAGCGAGCATTCATCTCTCGTATAGACCTTGAGAGAATCCCCAAAGTCACTATTCTCGGGGTTCCAATCTCGTACGCCTCCCTTGTTAAGAATCTTGGTGTTTTAATTACCCCCACTCTCAACTGGTCAACGCAGGTGAACCAAGCTCTACGTCGCATCCATTATTCTCTTCGTACCCTCAAATTCTACAAACACGCTCTTTCTATTTCCACGAAGAAGAATCTAGTTGAGAGCCTAATCTTTCCGCATTTCGACTATGCGTGCGCTGTCTATCATGATCTAGACAAAACGCGCAGCACCAACATACAGCGCGCTCTTAATGCTTGCGTGCGCTTCGTTTGTGGCACCATTCCCCGCATGGGGCATGTCACCCCGCATTGTATTAGCCTGGGTTGGCTTTCTGCTGCTAGATGCCGCGAGTACTTCATAGGCTCGCTGGCGTTCAACATCATGGCATTCCACAACCCAGCCTACTTGGCCGTCAACTTCTCACTTTCAGCACGCCAAGGACTGAAGCTCAGCCGCGATCCTTCACCATCAAGGCGTCAAATTTGCTCAACAGTCTGGGAACGGTGCAGTTCAGCCCTGACATCGTTGCGAGCTTTAAGCCCCGCTTATTCCAGCAGCTGCTGGATCGCGACAGGGCCGACTAGGCCACGAGAGTGCGGCTGGAAGGCATAAGAGAGTGATCAACCCACCAGCAAAAATCAATCCATCCGAGGGAAGGACGATCGCCTCTTATCTGCGTCACCGGTGCCTGCAGACTATTGTAAAGAACCATGCTAATACTTAAAATCATTTCTACTAGCCATCTTAAATCACTTTTTTTTCATCATTTAATATCTTTTTTTTTTATTCAATTATTACTTTAATCGAGCATTTTTATTTTTATTTTTACTTCGTTATTATTATTACACTATGTTTCATTTTTGTTTAATATCTTTATTACTATGTTTTTATTACCATTGTTATTATTGTTTTTATTGTTATTATTTTTGTTATTACAACTTTAAAACGAATTGTAACCATACATGCTTTTCGGGCCAAATAGGGTAAAACCCCCCAGTCTTAATAAATTATATTCTAATCCTAATTCTAATTCTCTCTCTCTCTCTCTCCCTTTCTCTCTCTCTCTCTCTCTCTCTCTCTATCTCTCTCTTTATTAGTGAACTTCTACAGCCCGATGTATATCGTGAATTTTTGAGCTTACAGCAATTAGCTTTAAGACTTGCCTTTAAATACATCTGGCACAGTGGTGGCAGATTTTTGGTCAGGAGGAAGGGTGGTGAGCGCGCGCATATCTTTACCTCCACTGCAGACCTGCGGGTCATTGCTGATGCACACTGTAGTGGGAGTGGGCGATCTGTTCCCCAAATTCAAGCGGGGGAGGAGAGCGGCCATCCTAATACTAGTGGGGCAGCTGTGACTACCGAGAGACTGCAGCGGGGAGTTACTGGTGTGGTGAAGGAGAATGCACTCAGAGCGGGCTTCCGCAATGCGAATTCTTTCAGAGCTCACATTGAGCAATTCCGTCAATTTCTTAGTGATAATTCGTCCTACCATCTTTTCGGAGTCGCCGAGTCGTGGCTTGGCCCAGTCGTAGATGATAGATTCATTCAGATCGACGGGTTTAGTGTTTTAAGTCAGGATCGTAATGTGAATGGTGGTAGTGTTGCTCTTTATATTCGTAATGATTATAAAGTTAAAGTGCTTGCTAAATCCAATAGCACAGGACCTGATAAGCCAGGTATTCCTGAATTCATTTTCTGTGAAGTTTAAAATGGTAACACGCCACCAATCCTAGTTGGTGTTATTTATCGGCCTTTAAAATAGCTTTTAATAGCGATCCTGACTTCCTCAGTTCTCTGAGAGACCTTTGTGGTAATTACAGCCACAAGTTGATTATGGGTGACCTGAATCCAGATCTGTTATCGACGACTGGTGATTCTGAGTTCGTTCAGCGAGTAGCTGACGAACTCTCAGTTAAGATCATCCAGCACGGATCGACGCATCATACTGAGACTACTCACACATGGATTGACTTAATATTTATAGACGATAACGACACGGTACTTGATTATGGGAATAGTCTGGCGCCCGTTACGTATCCTCCTAAAGAGACTTTCAGCTTTAGAAGCTATAATAAGATAACCCTGGTTGAACTCAATGAGTTGTCGGGTCGCAGCGATTGGTCGTCACTTTTTCAAAATACCTTAGATTCTGACTTTGACATAAATGGGGCCCTTGACTGTCTCAGTGTCAATCTATTCTCCTCGTAGAGGAAAAGCCCCATGGATTGGCACTGAGCTTTAACTGTTCATCAACAAACATAACGCCATGCGTAGACGGTATAAAAGGACTGAGAGTGCCGTTCTACTGGACGAATTTTTTCATTTACGCAATGAGGTCGAGATGCGCATGGATCAAGAGCGTACCTCCTTTCTTAGTAATCAGCTTTCTGACGCTCTTGATCAAAGGAAGGATATTTGGAAGAAAATGCGCAATCTTGGCCTCTTGCCTAAAAGCAAGGAGGAGTTGCATGGTTTCACCGCGGACGAGCTCAATACACACTTTGCGGGGGTGTCAATCGCGCCCAATGAGGATGTAGACAGCGTATTAAACATCATACAATCTGCATATGATGATGGTTTTGCATTTCATCAAGTAACTTTTCCAGATGTAGTTCTCGCCATATCTCACTTTACATCTCAGGCGAGGAGTGTAGATGTCATACCGCATAGTGTTATGGTGATGTCTCTGCCAGTGTTGGGGAATTATATAGTACATTTATTTAACTTCTTCCTTACTCAGGGAGTCTTCCCTAGTGCTTGGAAACGGGCGCAGTTAGTGGCCTTAAAAAAAATTTTCACACCATCTTCAGTTTACAACTTTTTCCCTATCGCCCTACTTTGCTTCCTTTCCAAGGTACTCGAGAGGATTGCATACTTCCAAATCACCAACTATCTCTCCAACACCAGGATTCTTGATCCTTTACAGGCAGGGTTCAGACAGCATCACAGTACTCAGACAGTCCTGCTTAAGCTGACTGATGACATACGCATAGGCATTGATAGAAGGATGATCACCTTGCAGTTGCTCTTCGACTTCAGCAAGGCGTTTGATACCATCTCTCCTTTGAGACTATTGAGCAAATTGCGCGATCTCGGGTTCTCGAGGTCCGCACTCCTGTGGATTAAATCTTATTTACAGGGCCGTACACAGCCACCCAAGGCGATCGGATATTATACAAAAGTCAACAAAGCCCTTTACTGCTTGCGGTTTATAAGGGCAGGTACCACCGAGGCTTTGCGCAGAAGACTGGTTAAAGCTCTAGTCTTACCACATCTTGAGTACCGCGCTATAGTGTGTCTTCATGCGTCGGACGAGCAAAGAATACGATTTATATATGGTTTGAGGAGGGATGAGCACATCACCCCCTATAGAAAGCAGTTGGGCTGGTTGCGCGTTGACAGTCGAAGGATGTATTTTCCCGCCATCCTTATGTATCAAATCCTTTGACTCAATGAACCAAGTTATTTAGCGGCATTTTTAAGTAAACACCAGTCCAGGTGCACTAGCAGGGGTGATGCACAAGAACTCTCGGTGCCAAGAGTGCGCACAGAAGCTGGTATTCAGAGACAGGGCCTGTAGTCTCAATGCCCCATATATATAGACTTACACCCACACAGAGGACAAACGGATAAGTTTTCTTTATGTTAATTTATTTTGTTTTGTCCCCTATACATCGTTTTTAAATGTGTGAGTGTATTTATTGGTGTGAATGGGTGCATGTGTGTAATGAGTGAATGTTACATTTTAGAATACAATTGTGTTCAGACGCTTCTCTTGCCTGGTTTTATGCCTATCTGCACGATCGGCTACAGGCAGTGGGAGACGAGGATGGCTCGACCTCGGAATGGGTAAGGGTTATGGCCGGCGTCCCGCAGGGGAGCGTCCTTGGACCACTCCTTTTCATCGTTTTTATAAACGACTTACCCACCGTTCTGAGCGTCGCACGGCACATGATCTTCGCCGACGACACCCAAATCTACCACTCCTTCTATCCCGCCGACATCCAGGAGGGGATCGCGACAATCACCCGTGAAGCAGAGGCAGTGGCCGCCTGGGCCGCTGACAATGGTCTATCTCTCAATCTCGGGAAGACGCAGGTAATGCTCCTTGGCAGCGAGGCTTTCATTTCTCGCCTCGACCTCGATAGCATTCCCAAAGTCTCTCTTCTCGAGGACTCTCTCCCATACGCCTCCCGTGTTAAGAATCTTGGTTTTATAATTACCCCCACTCTACTGGGCACCGCACGTGAACCAAGTTCTACGTCGTGTCTACTGTTCTCTCCGTACTCTCAAATTCTATATACACTCCCTTTCTCTTCCTATGAAGAAGATCTTAGTTGAGAGTTTAATCTTTCCGCATTTTGACTATGCGTGCGCTGTCTATCACAATCTTGACAAGACGCGCAGTACCATGATTCAACGTGCTCTTAATGCGTATGTGCGCTTCGTTTGCGTCAATATCCCCCGGATGGGACATGTTACTCCACACCGCATTAGCCTCGGCTGGCTCTATGCGGCCAAACGCCGCGAGTTCTTCATAGGCTCGCTGGCGTTCAACATCTTGGCTCATCGCAACCCAGCTTATCTTGCCGTTACATCTGCCAGGGACAGAGCGGACTGGGACACCCGAATGTGGCTGAAGGGCCTAAGACCGTTTGGATGAACGCGACCCTTACTATTGACGCCACAGACTCTACAGCTACTGCCTTTCGATCAACATCGTCTCTGGAGCCTACAGACCATAGCGAAGAAACATCACAATCAATTTACTTAAAATCATTTAAGTTCCATTCAATATCAACTTTTCTTTTTCCTTTTAAATTCATTTTCATTACATATCATGCATTTCGCTATGCTGCACTCTATGAGAGATTTTTATTTTTATTTTTACTTTTACTTTTACTCTTATTTTTATTTTTATATTCTTTTTCATTTGTATCTATATTTTTATCTTATATCGTTATTTTTATTCTTATTATACTATATTTTATTAGTTTTGTTTTTTCTTAAGATTTATTTTTGTTATTGTATTGTGTATAAATTATCAATATGCACTTAGTGCTGCTTATGTACACTGCTGATGGTCCAAATGGGGTCACACCCCCCGGTCCAAATAAATTATTATTCTATTCTATTCTATTCTATTCTATTCTATTCTCTCTCTCTCTCCCATACCAATATTTATTCTAACCATTAACTCTGTTGACTTCTCCCTCTAATACAAAATTTTTTTAAAGATTTTACCAAGTATTTTAGGGTGGACCCTGGATGAATGCAGCGGTGGATGCCCTCACCTCATATGTGGCACGCTAATTGTTATTACAATTGTTTTCGCCGTTGTTCTCGTCTTTTTTATCACTACCACTGGTACCGCCTTCGTAGATACACCTTCACCATTGCTGCTGCCCTCCAAATCACTGCCGCCGTCACTGTAGCCATCATTATCACGGAGGCCTTTTTTCAGCCTCGGTTGCTTGGGTGCCGAGGCCACTGGCGGCGAGCTCAGGACTTTAGCATCGTTCGCTATCAATACATGCGTCGGGGGACCCGTGGTTAGCGTCAAGCAGCGCCTTGAGCTCCGGCCTGTGTGAGTCTTCGGATGGTGCGGCGGCTTTGGGGTGGCCGAGTCTCCGCGGGATCGCTCCCTTTATCGACGCAAGTGTGATTACCCGCACCTGTGCCACCTCGGCGTCCACCTCTATCGGTTTTACGGTCGTCACTGTTATTTTCTCCTTCTTTCCCGGTTCGCACTTCCTGTCCTCCGCCTCTTTCTCTTGAATCCGTCGTTCTTTCTGGTCCTTGCGCAATTCTTCGAGGTGGCGCTCGTCACGTGCCAATTCCTTTCGCTGACGCTCTTCACGCGCCAACGCCTGCGATTCCTCGGCCCAATTAAGATGCTCGATCATCTCGAGGGGCTCGTCGACCTCGGTAGAGGCCGGGGTTGCGGGGGCCTTCTCTTCCATCACCACTGTCTTCGGCAATACCGTCACTCGGGGCTCCGATTCCCCGGGGAAGCTTACTTATGGCTCAGGTGCGTAACTCAAGGTTGGTCCTCGTACTGCTTACCTAAGGAAGAACAACAAAAACAAAAAAACA
The DNA here is from genome assembly GCA_900490025.1 of Megastigmus dorsalis. NCBI lineage: Eukaryota > Metazoa > Arthropoda > Insecta > Hymenoptera > Megastigmidae > Megastigmus > Megastigmus dorsalis. The sequence continues at coordinate 15,828 of UELU01145732.1, forward strand.
TGGAAATAAATGGTATCTCGCTATGGCGCTTGGGGGGACATAGGTTGGAAGGGTTCTCGGGTATTTTAATGAGATTTACTACCGCTAGGTGGCGGATGTAAAAAAAATCAAACCCGTATTAGAAATAGGAGACCGTACGATATAGATAGATGTGTGTAATGAGCACAATAGAACATTGAAAACGAGAAAATTCACGAAGGAGCCAAGGATTATTTCTATAAAAGCTTTTTAATTTTATAATAATTACTGTTATAATTTTTTCTTTAACATGAGGCACAGTCATAAATGTTCTCATGATGAGAATAGAAAGAAGATATGCGCTCCATGTAGCAGAAAAATTGTCTTTAGCAAAGTAAAGCCAGAAAAGTTTCTTATAAATGATAAAATAACAAATCTCATAAATAAATATTTGTCGACTGATTTTGATTCGACCAATGAGAAATATCCTTTGAGCATTTGTAGGTCATGCTATTTAACACTTCTTGATTTTGAAAAAGAAATTTACAATAGGCAATTACCAATCATGCCTGATTATAAAAACATAGTATTGCCAAAAGAGACAAGATCAAAAAAAGACACTTGCAACTGTTATATATGTTTTACTGCTACTAGTTTTGGGCACGTAAATATAAAAAAAGGCAAAGGAAATTTTAGGGAATTACGAATTGATATAGATGTTTCAGGTCAATGTAAAAATTCTGAAAAAAAAGAAGTTTCAGTTCTATCGGAAAACAATAAAAAGAGTCCTGATG
>UELU01145733.1:10525-30528 GCA_900490025.1 Megastigmus dorsalis
AATGATTGTACCGAACTACTGATTTTTTTTATTGACGTTGGAAATATAATAGTCCATGAAATTATAATGATTAACCAGTTGTATTGGGTAACTTAAATTCTTAAGAGCAATTTAAAAAGCATAAATGAAATACAGTTACAATGGCCGATTTATTAGTTTGATGCAAAATCCACCTATCACTTTGAATAAAATAAAGATTATTTTGACAACTTAGACACAAATGATAATATATACGGTTACATGTATGTTAGATTCTAGAGTGTTTTTGACTTTTTTTTATAGATTTATAGCTCTCTTATTCAGAATGTGAAATAGTCGATTTTGATCTGATAAATGTATTTATTTAGATAAATTTTAAATACATCTAGAAACTTACAAAAACTAAAATTGTTGTTGTCTAATGAAGTATAGTCTTACTTCGAAAGTATTTATTACAAATCATAATAATTTTTATGCACAAAGTCCCACAAACAATTATGCATAAAGACTAGATATTTTTTTATTGTATGTATAAAAAATTTTGGACGGTTATTTCGAGGGAAATTCCTTATATTTACAACATAATTTCGAGCGAATAGGTGATGGAAATAAACCTTGATTCTTGATTAATTCTTGATCTGACTCTATACCATCCTCGAGAACAAAGGCGATAAAGTCCGTTTTGTCAATTAATACTAACGAACAAAAAAATTGTCCAATATCGTCCGCGTGCTCTCAGGGCGTTCAAAGGGTGACGAAATGAATTTTTTCTGACCCTTTTAGCGGCGATACTCATCCCTTTTTCTCTTTTCGCTCGATCGCGAGAATTCCCATATAACAAGCCATCGAAAAAGTCACGGGCAAGTGTGTATCCCTTTCCACCTTCCTCTTTTTCTTTTTTTTTTTCATGCTTGTAACTAGAAGATCCTTCCTGTAACACAGCGATTGCTCGCGCGGGACTTTAAAGTTCTCAACCCTAAAAGTGTTTTACGCTCGGCTTCACCCATTGATCGAATTTAAAAGTTATGTCGACAGAGAGAGAGAGAGAGAGAGAGAGAGAGAGAGAGAGAGAGAGAGAGAGAAAGAGAAAGAGATCGAGTGACATAGCTTTGACACCCGGATGTTCTGATTTTACAACCAGCGCACGGCGGAAGCGGATTCTCGGCAGGACTGAAATTTAGGGTTGAAAGAACGCGAGCGAAGCGCGATTGGCCCTTTTGCTCTAGGGACACGCGCACCCACGCGACTGTATGGGGACTTATAGAAAATAAAGCGAGAGTTGGGTGAGTAAAGGGAGATGAAGCGACTGCACAACGTCGAAATCTCTCCTTTTATCGAATTAAACTTTGGTCGTGATAAATTTTATTGACAGTTTTTACCGGCTGCTCTTTGCTCGTTGTCGCTCACTAACGTTAATTTTACATCCTTCGAAAAGAGCAGCTAACATGCTACCGGAAATTCGTTATTTTTTTAAGTGTCCATTGAAGTGGATACTATGTTTTAATGCATTAGAAAAGAATTCGTATCTATGTACGTACATACACCCAATCTCTTAGTTCTGTTTAAATCAAATTTAAATCAACCAAAAAGTTCATCTGCAGATATTATTTTAACAAGCTTGATTTTAAATTGTTTTGAATATTTTAAATTTTTTAGGACAGAATTACTGGGTTTACATTACATTTCAGTTTCCAGATTTAGTTTTACGTTTTTCTTCTTTAATCCATTGACATTCTTTTATTCAGTTAGGTTAATGCTAAATTTAACACTCCTACTGGAAAAGATATAGGAAACGCAAATCGTAATTATGTCGTACTATTGAATTCAGCGTAAGTCAGCACTGTAGAATTGGTGAATGTGTGGATATCGAATTGCCGTGCATATATACGCGGTACAAAGTGCGGTTCTGCTGGTAATACAAACCACAAAAGGGCTTACCACTGAATACTGGAACTCGGTTAACCAGGCAAAAGGGCGATTGAGTTTCATTTCAATGTATCACTTACTGTGCATTTCAGATTCACCTTGTTGCAGCTTCATTAGACTAATAGGATTTATTCTATTTTAACCGAGCTTTTATTTTTTTCTTCTCTCATTTTTATTACGTATCAAAACAACCATTACGACGAGAGATCGTTTGTCTCTTTAACAAGAAATCCTTATTTTGAATAGTTTGATAAATGCAGATTTAAAGTTCGTGCTCCAGCAATTGCAACTAAATTCCGCTATACAGAATAAAACGTTTTAACTCAATTCGAAGAGGCAATCCTAGAACACCGATTGAATGTTAATTCAATAATAGTTTCCAAATTAAACCAATAAAAGTAAATTTTAACTTTATTTAGTCATTAAAATCACGGGACTTGCACCGCTCCAAGAAGAAGGAGAAGCGCTAATTTAAACGTCACTTTTGCGCAATGAATTATGATAATTCGCGTAACAAGTTCGTTTTACAGTGTTCGCAAGTCCCAAACGCAAACACTATAAAAAAAGGTTACAGCCTTTGAGAACCCCAAAACAAGAAGCTTCCCTCGCTTCTTATGCTCTTATACGCTGTTCGAATTCGCGCTCTAAAAGAGGAGGAGAGAACACATCGTCGTCGTCGCGTATAAACGAGCGAAGCGTTCGCGTGACGGTCTGATAAATGGATTAAGCGTCGCGAAAAAAAGGGTCGAGGCCTTAAACGTAATGATAAAGGAACGCGGCACGTGTATATTTGAGTGTGAGATACTCGCGAAATGCCGGGGAATCGATATCACTGTCTCGTGCAGTATGAGTGACGTACTGGTGTTAGTTGTAAAGGCCCGGTCAAAATTGTTGAAGGTTTATATAAAAATTAGATTTTAGGAAAATCCATCAAGTTAGCATTTTATTTCCTGTGCTTCACGGAGCAATGCAAATTGAGCATTTAAATTATTTTACTTTTCTTTCATAAAAATAGTAATCAAATTTTCTTAATCAAATGCTATAAAGGGCGTTGAAGAGCTAGTTGGTTTCTTCTTAATGTCAGCCGTTAACATTTTCGTGCATTCACATCATATTTAATTACCAAAGCGACTCACTTTCGTCCCGACTTTTTTGCACATTGCATTTGTAAGTGACTGTACAAGCTCTGAGTGTACGCACATATAAAGCACCGTTTTAAAGGTCGAAAAAAAAAAGGGCCGCGCGCTTCGGGAGGGCTTTATGCGCCTCTTTATCTCGCTGCTCTCTCGATTCGCCGCGGTTATTGGCTTATCCGTAATAAAAGAAAAGCCTGCGCGCAGCGCACGCGGACGCTTTTGCATGAGGCGTGCCTAATTTAGAAAATCGAGTGTCGCACGTCTTTATCGGCCTTCTTATCTGTTTCTCTTTCTCTTTCACTCTCTCTCTCTCTCTCTCTCTCTTTCTCTCTTCGCCCGAGTTCGCGCGCTGCTGCTGCTCGGCGAAGCGTGTTTACGTTTATATATATATATGTATACACACACACACACATACACACACACACACACACACACATACTTTTTCATTCTTTTTCGTCGCACATTCTGCCGTGGCAGTCGCGCTCGCTCGTAAAACTCGAGAAGGGTTCCTAAATAAAGAACGTTATTCAATTCGAGCTGTTTTCGTATGTGACTATGGAAGTATTATGAAAAAATTTCATTTTATTAGAAAGTTTATCAGGCGAACGAGATTGTTTTTTCGTGCTACAAAGAGCTTATTATGGCACCTTTCTTATTGAAATTAAATACACAAAATTAAGAAGTTTATTTATTATCTAGATTTATTTCGTTTATGACTGTCGGATTATTTTGAGATAGAGTAAAAAAGTAGTTTTAATTCCGATTAAATACTTTTAAAAACGGCTGTCAATTTATCTCTCTAATTTCTCTATTGAATTTTACTATTTTTGCTTTAATCAAAAATATGTTTGTTGTTACAATTAAAAATGAAAAATTCAACCATAAGTTTTCGTTTTTAAAGCTTCTAATTTTCAAAATTTACCCTTTCAGACCCAATGTACAACAATCATTTTGGTTTTTGTAGAATTACGTGAAACAAACTCAAATTGCTACTTTTTAAACGTATGTATCAGATCAAAGTGGCCTATCCCACATATTGCTAATGGGGTAATAAGTTATCGGATATCTAATAGGAACCGAGAAAACCCAATAAATTAAAAATTTTTTTATCACAGAAATCGACTTGAAAAAGGCCATGAATCATCCTAGAATTATTTTAAAAACGTTTCCCCGTCGGACAATAATTCAGCTAGAAAAAAGGTTATTATAATGCACTTTTGGCTGCTGGGCCTGCACTCTGTGCTGATACATATAAGTATACAATTGTTATATTTTTCATTTAGTAGTATAGGGATCATTTAAAAGATATAATATGCTTAATACTTTTTGTATTTACTTATCAATTAGGCAATCCAAATGAGCTGAGGGAAAGACTTTTATTTTCAATATTTGTCGGAGAACACCGTAAATCAAAAGCTCGCTAAGACTTGCCCACCTTACGTAAGGATTAAAGAGTAGTAAGAATGAAAAACGCGCTTGCTTCCTGCTGTTTTAAAGCATAAGCGGATATACTTAACGTTCCGCAATGGTAATTCCGTCCGTTAATTGCTGTTGGGGCATTTCTTATTCTCTCTCTCTCTCTCTCTCACACACATTCTGTGCTTTCGATTTCGGTATAAAGGAGCGAGCATCTTGTGTTCTGGCCGTTAAAGTCAGTGTTTACGAGAGTAAGAGAAGAAGGAGAATATATACGATCGAAAGAGGTAGAGAGGTTCGGGCGTTTCAGCTGCTGCTGCTGCTGCAGACGAGGATTAAAACTGTTAATTGTTATTGCCGAAAGATAGCAGGGGCGGAGATTTACTCTCCTGTCTGCTGCTCGTGGTATTGCTCAAAAAGTTTTTAATAGCTTCCATTTATTAAGGAACGATATGGCGATCGGATCCAACAAAATTAGTTCAAACCGTGTCTTCAGATTTATTTTTATCGCGCCTGCAGAGAGGGTGAGCCGCGCAGTCACTTAGCGAATCATTCGGGGTACAAAAGCTCAAGAATGGAATTCCGTGTCTGAGTGACGAGAGAAGCTGCAAACAAAACCTGCACTCGAGCGATCAGGCACATAAGTGAGTGTGCTTTCTCTTTCTTTCTCGTCTCTCTCTCTCTCGTCTCTGCTGTTCACGCGAGAGCTACTAAAACGATAGATCTTCATTAAAAGCAGTGTGTGCGAGTGCGCGCGCGAGTCACGCCTGTATGTGTCTGGGGGTTGTGACTTTTAGCCACCCTCGTCATTCTTCGGCACGTATTCAGAGGCGCGAATAATAAACGCGCTGCAATTGGGACGGATGACTCTGAATTTTTCCTCCTACTACTTCTTCTTTTCATCCAGTTGGTGATGCGTGTGGGCTTGAAGAGGATGGGTGCGTTGGTAAATCGGCCACTTTTCCACCCTCTTGTACAGTACCACATGCGTGGGTTTGGTGTATTGTTTAAGCAGACGCTTTTCGTGTGTCTTATGTTCGGGGATCTTTCGAGAGAGAGATTGAAATTAGTTTGATATTTGGTGTCGAGGATGGGCGTTTGTTGGTGTTATGTATTTTCAGGTTTTATCGACCCATTATTGGGTTAGTTTGATGTCTTTGATAAGCGTTAAATTTATTTTTAAAAACTATTGAAGTATTAGTAATATGAAAATGCGTATGTCCATATATTAGAAAGGAGAGACTTGTTTTGTTATTTATAAAGTCTTTCATTTTATTGCAAAATCTTCTGTATTGTGTAAAGCATATATTGATTTTTTTAAGCTACTGTTTGTGAAATAAATTCTGACTGTTTATAATTTAACGTCTTTCTTGATATGGACTATTCAAAAACATGTATTTGCTTTATATTTCATTGTGAGAATATAAAATTTTTCATTGCTTTAGAAATTCGAGAAAAATAAGCCGGAAAGAAGCCTGGTATTTTACCAATTAAATTCTGCTGGGATACAAAGAAAAGGAAGAAGTCCGCGAAATACGTATGAACTCCTCCCACGTGTCCATCTCATGCGTTTCATTCTTGTCGGAATAAAAAAGGAAGGTCCAACTTGGTTATTACCCACGTTCTTTCGCTTTTTCCGAAACCTTACAAAGTTACAGTCCGAAGGGCCAGTGTGTTTTATGTTTAGTGAAGCCAGTAAAAGTATTTCCATGGAAAATTGAGTTGTTTATGTGAGAATGAAACATTTGTTCTATTAAAATGGATTTCTTTTCCTCAATTCACAGTTCATTAAACTTTTTTAATACATGAACAGAGACATAGATTATTCAAATAACTAAAAAATTCTTTTATGTTCTGATATTACCAGATTTTTTGACAATTATATTTTGTAGTATAACTTCACTCTACTTTATTCTTTTAAAATAATTTTAACGAAATAAACTAAATTTAGACACAAGGATTAACTTATTTAAAATAAATTGTGGTGCATATATGCAAAGCTTTTCTTTATAAAAGTAAGAATATTGAATAAAGTCCTCATATACTGTATTGTCGTAAACTATCGAAAAAATTTTTTTTATAGTGAATTTTGTTATTGCAAAAGTAGATATCAACAACGGAAAAAATCTATTGTTCACGATAGCTTTTTTTTATTTCTTAATATTTTTTAATTTAAAAGCTTTTTGTTTCTTGATTAATGTCAGTGGGAGTCACCGATATGAAAATTAAAACATTATTAAAACCTACAAAAAAATGGGTTCTTTTAAATTAAAAAATATTAAGAAATAAAAAAGTTATTATTAACAGTGGAATTTTTTTTCCGATGCCGATATGTATTCTATTTTCATATAATCTTAATAATTGCAGTATGTTTTCATCAAAAACTCTTACACAAATGTTTAAAATTAAAGCCGATTTTCGCACTCGAGCTACCTTAAGTACTGTTAAGTATGGGTTCGGAGTAAATAAAATATAAATACTTATATATGAAAGAAAAATACTTTATTTGTCAAACTTGAGAAACACACATAAAAATACTATAAAATAATATGATAATTATATTAATTAAAAATATATTACTACATAATTTATATTATATTTAGAATATGAATATTTGTTTTTGCAAAAATACTTTTATCTATGTGCTACATGTTTTTTACATACATATCTATAATAAAACTATGCAATGAATTTCTGAAAATCACATTTACGAAACTTGACGACGCGTCATGGAAAGAGACTTGAAGATAGGGTGAGGGAACCTTTTTTCCAAGAAAGTTATGCCTTGATGTAAGCCCGAGCGCAGTATTATTCGGAAATAGTACTGTAAATATTATAAGCTTTCGCATGCAAAAAGAATTGTCATTATTTGTTTACGTACAACAAATTTATTGAATTCTGAGATTAACCTCTATTTCTAATCTGCAGTAATTGGTACACTCACCCTATCAATAGTTTCTATTTCTTGTTTATTTTTATAAACTTGACATGTAACGGATTTACTGGCACTAGTACCATATTCAATTCAAACTTTATATCAGCTATCGCATCCACAGGTTCCAGTAAAAAATTGTATAAAATATAAGCGATTACAGCTTTCACCTCTAATATAGCGAACTTTTGACCTAAAACGTTAGTTCAATTATATTATTTTTTATTTTTAATAATATGAAAATAAAAAGTGTATACAAAGAGCTTTAACGAGAAGCCGGACGAGTATAGCTGCGATGTTTACGGTTTCATACTTATTTCTTTCAATTTTTAATATTTTAGCATTTTTCGAGTTGAGCCCAATTCTTTGTAATTCACAGAATTGGTCTCAACTTGTAAAATGTTAAAATATTGAAAATTGAGCGAAAAAAGTATGAAACGGTAAACGTCGCAACTATATGCTCCTCCGGCTTCCCCTAGGTCTAAATTTATGTAAAATACAAACTTAATTGTATACATGTACAGGTATCAAATTTGACCTTCATTACTAATTATATAAAAAATAAAATTTGTTCCAAATATACTACTAATGTACTTAATAAACTCATAATAGTATGACTTAAAAACGTACTAGTATGCCGTATATAATGTATATTTCATTTTAATCGAATCAGCTAAATATTATTAGAGTGGTTCCCCTTATTTACAGAACATACATAGTAATAACATAGTACTGCATCATATAAATGTAAATGAAAAAATTTTATATAACCATAAATTATTTTTTTAACTTTTGAAATAGTTGCGAGAATAATTTAATCTTTAAGTGTTAATATCTACACTGCCTTTTAGATAGTTTTTTAAGCTATTGAAACCAGATGTTTAATAACCATTACCTATGCAATTTCGTAGTCCTCCACCGAAAGGCACGTAAGCAAATGGATGCTGGCCTTGCATATTTTCTGGTAGAAATCTGTCAGGATTGAATTTATCTGGGTTAGTCCATAAATTAGAATCTCTATGAACTTTGAATATACTCATTACTGCTTCTGAGTTTACAGGAAGAACGCAGTTATCTAAAAATGTCACAATTTTATAATAATATTGTAAACACTGCATTGATAATGATTATCGAAACTATTTTATTCATTCGTAGTAAAATGCAACCTAATTTTATTTCGTTTGTTATAGTCCGTGAAATTTGTGGAGCAGGAGGAAACATTCTTAACGTCTCTTTGACACATCTATCAATGTATTTCATATTTTGTAGATCTGTAATAGTTAGATGACCTTCCCCTTTATCTAATATTTCAAAAGCTTCTGCTCGTGCTAAGTCCTATAAAAAACATTTTAACGAATATTTAGTAGGCAATGACGATTATTGTATTTTTTTTTAATTGAAACACTGTGCGCGAAATTTAAGTTCTCGTGCCTGTTTAGCGTATCAGAATGACGTGTTTGCACGGTAAACGGGTATAAGTAATTTAAATTCGCTCATAGGTTTCAGAAAATAGTATGTGCGACACATTCGCTCAACGAGTATATCGCGCACTTGTCGCACAATGTACTATTTATATTCATAATTATATATTCGAATATCAACGTACTTGTGCCTCCTTATTTGCAGCTAAAAGCATTATCGCATAAACTATAGCATACGAAGTAGTGTCGTGGCCCTATAAAATAATTATATCAATACATTGTCATTCGAAAATATTCTATATTGTATAAGCGATAATATCTGCGAATAAGCATTTTAAAATTTAAACATCAGAGATCTCTTTTATGAAATGGAGTACTTCATGCTCTATTACACTAGAGAATATCATATACAAGGCATCGAGCCGCTTCCGGGCAATCTAAGCAACAATTTCTATTAGGTTAATTTTTCAGAGTCAAACATATTATTGTTTGATAAGCATATCATATTTTTAACATAAAAAAATATGTACTTTCAACAACATAATATAATATACCACTAGTGGTTTTTATTGAACAAGGAAATTATTGAAAGGAATTTCCAGTTCATATAAATGCAATGAATTTAATTTTCTTTCATAGAACCTACTGCAGCTATAAAAGTTTGAGCTTCTTCTTCAACTTCTTTTTTATCTGTTCTACCTTCGAGCTCTGCTAACAACAATGAATCCAGCATAGCTAATCTTCTTGGTTTACCTATAATATAATTAAATTTTCAGTGAAATTGTTTTTTTTTTTAATTTATTTTTCTATCAAATATTGTCATAATTACCTGCAAGATCGCCAGTGCTTGTTATTTTATTAGCCTTGCCATTCACATTTTGAAGAAATTGATATCTGGTACGTTCGTGATATTCTCGCCGCTCTTGAATTATCTAATAATCATATAGAAATATAAAATTATGTAAGTGTGTGTACTTGAATTCGCACACTTTTAAAAACTAAAATCTTATACTATATATAATTAAATAAAATTAATATAAATCTATAAATTTAATAAATTAATAGCAAAGAAGACCTTATTTATGAAACTTTTCATGTCCTTAACAACTCGTTCTTGTTCACGTCCAATATTAAAATATTTCAACATCCAATCTTTTATGTACGGTCTCAGGGCTCTATTATAAAGAACAATTAACGTTAAATAAACATATAGGAGTATAAAGCATCAATATATAAGTATCACATTTGCAATGATTCAGAACATTAGAGTAATGTAAGCAGTCTCTATTATCATGCTTTCCAATTGTAAGTTTTAAAGCAATTTATGCAAAAAATTAAGTCGAATTTTTTTCAAAACAAAATTATCATTTAGCATTCTGTGATTTGATTTGGCTTAAAAATTCAAACTTAATTTCTTCATTCGTGATATTATGCGAATTTGAGTTTGCTATATATTGTTTAATCTTGAAGTTTCAATTTTTAAGCAAAATCGAATCACGGACTCCCTAAATGATAAAAATTACTATTTCTAGTAAATTTTTTCTCTGTTTTTAGTAATTTTTCTTATAAATTATTGTAATTTTTACTAGAAAATTTGTCTTCGAATAAATATTTGTATCCACGATACAAAACTTACTCAAAATTTAAATTATATATATATAGGTTTATGTAAATCGTGCATTTACCTGTACATGATGATTTTTGTAGAAGTAGCAATTGCTTCTCTATATCTTCGTTCATTCTCAATTCCTAAATTATATAATTTAACTCCCACTGCCACCTCTATAAAATATAAATTTAAATGTAAAAATTTGTATTCTTTAATTACACATTATCTTTTGTTTAATACAAGTATAGAACGAACCACAAATAATTCTTAGGCCAAGCTGTGATATTAATGGAATAAGAGATTGAACAGTTTCGTTGCCCTGAGACTTGAGTTCAGATACCAATTCTTTTGTATGTTCGACTGTAGCTTCGATATATTTCGTTAAAGAATCTACATGAAATGATGGGGTTATCAATTTTCGTTTTCTTTCCCACTCTTTCCCTACAATAAATAATACAAATTTTTTAATTAATTTAAAAAATGATTAGTGCTCAGTGGAATTAAAAAGCACAATATTTACCTGTCTTTGTAGTAACAATACCCTTTAAAAATATTTCTAAATACTTATATGAGTATCCCTTACCAATATTCTTATATGCAAATACTGTCTGAAAGCAAAGTTAATTTATTATTCACAAAATAATATTACTCGTGTATTCATTTAATTTTCGATTAGCCCTTATACACATATGTAAAAAAGCAGGTACGGCACAATTATGATGTGCCACCTATTCAAATATTCGTATCGAATTTTATGTCCTTTGCAATTTAGACATTTTTTTTTAATTCAGTGCTTAATATATATACATACTGATTGGAAAAAATGCACTAAAAGTTTAACACTAAACAAACATAATTAACACTTTCAGTTCAAATAGTAACTAAGATGTGTAAAAAACTTGCATAATATATGCTTTAAGATTAAAAATGTTTCTTCTTTTTTTTTTTTTTAATTTTAAAAGTTAAAGATACCACAGTTTCGTTCATAAAATATTCTATTTTTACTCTCTCTATAATTGAGAAACTTATCTTGGAGCACATCTGATTAGTTATCTCTGGCAGAAAATATACGAGTTCAACTGGTTAACTGGTTAACTGCGTGCAAATCACATCAAATCGTTAATCAAATGGTAAGGTTTTGTGACCATTACGTCAACAATATACGTTATGTTCTACATTGCGGTTTATATCGTTTAGTATTAAATTATCTTTCAATTATGTTTTGTAAAGTATTTATGTATGTATCCAAGCCAGAGATAATAATGAAGATTCAATATACACAAAAAATCTAGCTACATACTGGTTTGACATTGTTTAACATTTCTATCAGGGTTTATTAATTAATTTAAAGAGTCTACAAGAAATTTAGCAAAAATAAAAAATTTCTTTGGAATATTAAGGTACCTTAAAATCTTCTGGGTGGTTTAGAATAACGACTGGAAATATGTATTTTTGAATTTTTCTACGAATGTATTGCCATACTTTTTCTGTAATAATAAAAAAAAATTTGTATTAATTAAATTATATATAAAGTAAAAATGTAGTTCTTAGATATGGAATATTGAATAGTATAACAGTATAAATTAATTTTTTTTATTCACTGCATTACCTTAAATGTAAATTTTTTTATCAAGAATTTGTCTTATAATATTTAATATTATGTCCAATATCACAAATAAAATCCTACTACGGAATAAGCTTTTATAATTGAACAAGAGATTATTTTAAATCGACCTCTAGATCAGTTCAGGCAACAGTGGTTGAAAGTTGAGACTTAGAATATTGGATACACTGTACTTGGAACTTTTGATCATAACTTTTATTTAAAAAGAGACAAAAGTTGAGGAGAAAAACAGACATTTCAATGTTAATGTATAAGAGAGCATTTGAAATCAATTTAATTCAATTCTATGTAAAAAACTGCATACTTTTTAAAATTTTGATGTAATTTTCTAGTCTTACAAACATCAGTTTAAAAATTTTAATGTACTAACCTGCTGAACCAGTAAATGATAGCTTGCTACTCAGGGTTGAATACGTCGGTTGACCAGGTAATTTATCCGCTAGTTTTTGCGTTTTTCTGTATTGAATGAATCCGTGAAAAAGTAATAATCCGAATACAACTAACAAGAAATTTACTAGTATGATCATTTTATCCTAATTAGCCTTTCAACTGAATAATAAAATGAAGATCGGTATGCTTCGATATTGTAAACTTTGACTAATGGAGTGAAACGTATTTGTTCCCTTCAATAAACAAATATTATAATATCTTTTCTATTTTTATGTATAAGGAACCATTGAGGAGTATGGAGGTTTAGTCAAAAGAAAAAGAGAGGTAATTGGTTAAACGTACGGCTGCTTTATTTTCAGAAACCCTAACTACGCTTTCCCACAGACGAATCACCACCAATGTTTATAAGTCACAATGATGGTAATCCTCTGCCAGATAGCGGAGCGTCTGGCTCTGATAAGTCTCGCAACCGTACTAATTCTAATTGCAAAATCAATTAAGCAGATCAACTTGATCTCGAATCGATTCGAGCCAGCTACCGTTTATCAAGAGTAGGGATACCTCCCTCTACTCTTTAATCGACTCCTTAGTCCTTTTCGCACATTGATATCTATTTTCGCATCTTTCACCTTGTGCGGATATTTATACCTCGCACCTTTCTTCTTTTCTTTTCTATTTATTTCATTCTAATCATTTATAACTTTTGACTATTATTTATAATTAATTAATAAATAAATAAATCAGGTTTTCGCAAGAGAAATCTAGATTCTTACTAGAAAAGATAATCCGCTTATGACTTCTCGTTCACGCAATTAAAGATCTCAGTAGACAATTATAACGCAGACGAATATACAGCTACGAAGCCTTCGAAACGTCACAATTTGACAATAAATAAATTGCATATCTACTTCGAGGATGATCGATATATTCATTTCTACCATTTAATCATGACGCACGTTCCTGATAATTTTAACTTGCATTTTAATGCTCATAATCATTGAACGCATGCATTTTTTTGAACACGTTTTAGTAGGCAAAGGATTAGGTTAATTTGCATTTCCTAGTTAGATTTGCGAAAGCTCGTTGAGTGTCACTTTTTTATCTAATTATTTCAGAACCCGCATAGAAAAGTAAACAGATTTTTTGCCCCGGCGAAAATTGATGATCTTAATTCGAATTCAATTATCCTTGTCCAAAATATCTAAAAGTTGTATGTTAATGCTGGGTTGATATATTTTATATGCATACGCATCATGTTTTTCAAACTTCCTAATTTAACAAATCAATCGATTGACTTAAGAAAATGCTGGAATGATCATGAAGGAAGCGCGCTTAACCCAGAAATTCCGAAAAAATAAGATAATATAGAAGCTAGTCAAGAAAATGTCAAATTTTTATTGGTCTCAATTCAATCCAAAAGACGGCATGATTCTGTCTTTGCAATTATGTTTTATGCATGAAAAGCATTATTGTGCACGTGATGCATTTTTATGCATGAAATGCCCTTTTATGGATCCGGTGCACTCGACTTTCACAATTATCTTTTGTAGTATGTATATTATATATAACTTTTACTCCAATTTATACTTTTAGAAAAGGTTTAACGAAATAAACTAAATTTATGCACAAAGATTAATTTGTTTAACAAAAAATCGTGGAGCATATGTGCAAAGCGTTTTCGTATAAAAGTAAGAATATTGATAAAGTCGTCAGAACGAAAGATGAAAAAAGACTTGTCCATGCATGGTAATAAAACATCAAAAAAGGAACTCGGGCAGCCGTGAAAATATCCAGTAAATTACGTAAATGGCATAAATTGAAGGGTTCGATGCCGCCGCTGAAGTTCGCCGTGCGGCTCTGATCAAATTGCAAAAATCGTCTGCGGCTGAGAACATTGCTGAGTGCTGCATTAAAACGAATATCGACGAGCGACCTGATATAATCCACTTTGCCGAAAAACTGCATTCGACTGCACGTAACTCGGTCTAATGCGCATCGGTGCACCAGATGCGGCCCCGCGGTCGCGGTGATGCACTTCTCTGCATGAAATTTATCCTTTTTTGTAAAGATATACAATGCACTGTTGCACCGCTGCTTGTACAGTCGGATTTGAAAAACAAAACATTTGATCTGCTATTTTTTGTGCATTTATAAAAAATATAGCTTTTCAGATTCTAAAAATGTATGTATACTCAATTTTTTTAGTGTAAGCGATGCAACAATAACTTTTTCCTGTTACTTTCGTACATCAATTTAAAATGTTTGAATTGATGATTTTATTTTGAAAGCAATGCTATTTTCATATAAAAAGTCATTCGAAGTATGTATTCAAATATTAACAGTGGTAAAGTCGGATTGAAAATTTGATATCGTGTATAATAAGTCTGCCAAATTAGATTCAAAAATAGATGCCTATGAACCAACCAAGCATAACAGTCGTCTTGAAGATGCACTAATTCGTCAGAGATGAAGAATATTATGAAATACATTAAAAATAATCGTTTCTTATATAAGAACATTTATATTTGATAGCATTTATTTACTGTTTAGAGGAAATTTCTTATCCAGTTGCCAGGCAATCATCGAAATTTGATGAAATTTTGTTTTATTCAATAGATACTCTGCATAGAATTAATAATTATACGTGCGTGCAGTGAAAATGTTTTTAGCTGACAAAAAATCTTTGTCCGAGAATGTACATTCTTCGCATCGTTAAGCCCGCGGGTAAAAGAGTTCACTGGCAAATGCATCTTGAGGCTGAAGGTGTGGGTGCGAAAGCGCAAAGGGATTCGTGGGGGGTCGTCGCTTTCGTCGGGTGCGTTCTACTGCTGCACCGTTGCTTTCGCTGCCGCTGCTGCTGCAACTGCTGCTGCTGCTGCTACTATACTACTGCACCGTTCCACATGTGTTGCGTCATGGTGCCAATATGAGCTGGGATTCCCCCGCTGTAAGCCTGCCACGCGCTGCTGGAATCCTTTCCGTTTTGTTTTAGACGCGCTATACTCCTTTTGTACCTTTATGCACTTGACTGCAGGAGGGTGAAAAAGAATCTTTTGTCGTGGAAATTGAATCTTATGCAGCGCCCGGTGCATTTCCGTTGATTTGACTATTTAAAAGACACAAATGCACTTTTGAGCTGCAATAATATATTAATTTTATATATCTTTTTAATAAACTATTATTTTGAAGTGCAGAAAATATTTTGTTGATCCATTGTACAAGGCATTATATTATTAACTTTGAGAATATTTGCATTCACTTTACTCTTTATGTGCAAAATAAAATTATCATGAATTTGTATTATTATTATAATAATTATAAACTATTGTCTTAGGTTTATTGCTTTCATGATATTATATAAGTAATTTTGTTATTAATATTATATTAGAATAAATCTACAGATGTTTAATTTTATAAGAACCATAGAAGTAAATTAAATACACGAAAATGGGGGAAATTTTCTGTAATTAAGTATAATTTATTTAACATCTTCACATTTAATGGAAACAATAATGAGTAGTCCACTAAAAATATTCTCGAATAATTAGAAATAATTGAAATATGGTGTATGAAAATGTTCAATTATGTTAACAAATAAGACAGTAGGAAAAGTCTATCGAATCGCATCCACCCCGGATCCATATTTAAATATCAAAATCATTTCCCCGCATCAATAACGCGACAGCCAATACGTTGCGAAATATTTTTAGCTGTCACGTAGATAAAAATATCCAAGCATACACACAGACAAGTTCTACGAATATATCCCGCCACGCAGCGAGCGGCTGAAAAAAAGCAGTTATACGTTGGAGCGCTCCAAAATTTCCTAAAGATTATCTAAGCCCGACAACGTATTTACTCGCAGCGATTCTAATTTCATATTCAAACAGCAAGCGCGTCGCTTTTTCCCGTCGGTGCGTGTGCCGCTGTCGCTGCCACCACCGAATTTTTTATCGCGCAGCGCACGAGAAATAGGCAGCCGTCACTCATATCCGTCCCGCTGCCTCAGCCAAGTAACAAAAAAAAAAAAAAAGAGGAAATATTCGCGCGTATAGTATACATATATATATATATATATATGTACACATCGTGGGATTCAAGTTTGCTCGCGTACACGTTCAATGTGCCGCACGTTGTGTTATATGCCAGCTCATCGATCGATTGTATTCGCCATGTGTGCGTATGCGTATACGTCGAGTTATTCGGATATATTTCGATTTCATGCGTGGATATGGAAAAAAAAAATTGTAACGAGGTTTTGTTACTGAAAATAGATTTTTTTTTGCGATATGTATATATAAAGCTGGACTTTTGTCAAATTCTATTTTTGCTTCAGCTTTGCATTCGATTAATTTCTGTTGAACAAATAAATCGTAAGTAGTAGCGATCTTTTTCATTCTTTGCGAAGATTGTATTAAAAATTTAATTTATCGTTTTATCATATATTCTATTCAGTCATTACATAATCAAATCGCGAAACATTCACTTAAAGTAATTAACGATTAATATATACGAAACTGTCATAATCGTCAGACAAATATGCAAAACTAAATTGAAAATGCAGTCGGAATATCAAGCGGACAAGCTCTAAAATGCATAATATCGATTCATCTGCAATACGATAAAAAGGACAATTATCGCAAATGATTGCATATCCGAGCTGCGAGTCAATGCAATTCTCAATTTTTCATTCCGTTTCAGCCTCTCGCCACACACACACTGCGCGCATCAATTCCGCCAAAATAAAAGAGCGTACCAACCAGCACACGGGGAAAAAGAGATTAATTCCTAACCTAAAGCGAGTCGTCGCGCGCACATCGAATTCCGCGGCGCTCATAGAAATGAGCCTGCCGGGCTTGATTTATCATCGGTAATCTCGCTCTCGCTCGCGCGAATCCGCCCGCTGAAAAGGACCGACTGCCATTAGCACCGAACGACGAGGACTCTGTCATTGCGACAGACAGAGAGGACGAGAGAGAGAGAGAGAGAGAGAGAGAGAGAGAAAACGTACACAGACCGGGTTCTCTGTACCCATGCCACGTTATACACACACGTAAAAATGTGTTTTTTCCTACCATTGATAATCCAATTGAAATCCGCCCAGCGCGAGTATCCTACTACTATACTCTCTCTCTCTCCCTATCTCTCTCCTCTCTCTCTCTCTGTCTCCCCTGTTACGGAAAATTGTCGAAAAATCGAGTCATGCGATCGTCGGCGGAGCTGCGCGAAAATGAAATTAGAGGAGAGAAACGGGGTTAGCCCCAATGATGCAGGTGATTCAGACCGCCAGCGGAACGGAGATGGATGGGAGAGCGGGAAAAAACAACTGGTGATGGAGAGAAGAAGCGAGGCGCAACCTGTGCCCGAGAGAGAGAGAGAGAGAGAAAAGTGAGATAGGAGAGAGAGCGAGAGAGACAGAGAGAGAGAAGGGGGGGGGGGTTGATGTTATAATAGAGGGATATGTGTGTGGGGAGAAAGAGAGCGAGGGCAAATTTTTTGGTTTTAAATTTCAGGCCAAATTGGTCTCGCGGAATTACCCCCAATTACGATGCTTGCGAGAAACTCGGTGCGCGTCGTCGTTCACCCGTAACTTGTCTTTCCGCTCACGTGGCTCTGTGGCGATAATGTGTATGCGGGGTCTTGCTCAGATATAACTTATTATACTTTTTAGCTTGATGAAAATATATTCTGTGTAAAATTACTCAGTTACTGTAACAGTGAATTGTAATTAATTAAACTTCGATCTTAGTCAATGTCTTACGAGGTTACGTCAACGTTTAGTAACGTAACCTGATCAATACGTATGTCATAACCCGATAATTGAGAGGCTCTGCCGAGGTTGAATATTCGATGATTTTAAAACATATATTAAAATTGTATTTCAGTCGTAAATATAATTTTCATTATCAACCTGCAGAAAAGGATTCATCATTTATTTTTTATTTCTAGAACAGATTGAATATCAAAATTAAATCATCATTAGAAAGACAGGCTCGGCATATTTATTTCATATCATAAAAAGTTTGATTGTATTTGCTGTACCATATAAACCGAATGCATATTTAAATTTCAAGTATCCCAATCGTCAGGATGGAGCAATACAGATGAATACGACTCCCGACAACACAAAGCTTATTTTTCAAACTTTTAAATTGGAACTCATTTGCCGGCATACTCATCCGATACCATCCCAATCCCCTATAAAGTGACAAGATTAAACGCGTATCCCAATATCAGCGTCATTGCCGCACCCATCAAAATATTTTGCGACACCCATTCCCCGCCATTGTTTGTCCCCGTCGTATACGCTTCGAATCCTTAAAATAAATATCGTCCAAGCTATAGTATCGCGTCTCGCCTGCATCGACATTAATAACTCGCTCATAACCGTCACGAAGTGCGGAAACTCGAATGAACAAAAGGGACAGAAGGGGGAAGATATAGGCGAGCGAACGTCACTCGAAAATTTAGACTAATCGCGGATCTAATGGAACGGACGATCATCGCATCGCCGGCCTCTCGTCAACTCTCCTATATGCGAACAATGGCCAACAGAGAGAGAGAGAGAGAGAAACTATTTGTATCAAAGATAACGTTAGCCGCCTGCAGAAACGACACCATTCGCTCACGATATGGAAGCGACGCGGATGCATCTACTGCACTTCCTCGGTGCATCAATTGCCATTAAGCTGCATGATTATTGAGGGGTGAAGAGAGCGAGAGGGGGAGCATCTGTCTCGCTCGCTCGTCGAGTTTCTCTCGCTCTCTCTCTCTCTCCCTCCGTGTTTCATTATCTCGGTCATTACGCGTATAACTATTCCGACGTATTTCGACTCCCCTTGTGTGCATGGCTCCTGCTCATGTAGTTCTGCATTCTCATTGAAGGATCTTGACTTTAATCTTGCGAATCGCAATTATTTTCGGGGCAGTTTTGATTGGGATGAACGTTTTACGAGACTGTGCTGATGCTGAATTTAAGATAATGGGTATCTTTACTGCTTATAAAGTTTTTCAAGGGGTGTGCCATTTTAACTTCAGTTACATGAAAATCGAGAAAGTTGAATTGGTTGTTTAAAAATTTCTTCATTATGTATATATAGATAATGGGTCATTCGCTATTTTAGTTTATATTAAAATAATCATAACAGTTAATGAAGTTCTTCGTTTTGGATAGAATCAACCGTAGATCAGATACGAATATCTCGACTCAACTTTTTTTACTGATTGACATTGAATGATTATTAATTATAGTACCTACAAAAAAATTGCTAATTCTCTTTTACATATTTCGAAGCAAATTTTTATTTCTTGCATTCCTGAACATGGATATTGGAATTTTCAGTCACGTCAAACGACTAGCATAATTCAACGAGTATTCGTTAAATTACAGCTTTGTTGGCGTAAAAGTTTTTCTTCAATAAAATTTGAGAGTATCACCATTCGAAAGTTCATAATGTCTCTTCATTATACATATCTCTCGCTCGCATTGGCGATCATTACATCTGCAGAGGGGATATTATAAAATGAGAGAAAGGGGGAGGGCGTGCAGGGAGGGGGGGGGGGGAGACAA
>UELU01145733.1:30548-49233 GCA_900490025.1 Megastigmus dorsalis
GGGGGGGGGGGGGGGGGGGGGGGGGGGGGGAGACAAACAGACAGATAGAGAAGACCAGAATGGGCCGTACTCGCGTATAATGATCGATGCTCGATACTCATTGAGAATTTCGTTAATGGCGAACTGGGCATTGTAGCTGGAGCTCTCGCTCGCCATGAGATATACCCGTGTCGTTTCGGTGAATAGCCTGCACCACGCGAGAGAGCGAATGTATGCAATTGCGCGTTCTTGTAGGCGTCCGTGGACAAACGTGCGAGAGAGAGAGAGAGAGAGAGAGAGAGGCATGAAATTGGTGTACGAGAGAGAAAGAGAGAGGGAGATATAGTGGCCGATGCCCCTCGGCATTTCGCTAACGAGGTATTTCGTTCGTCACGGTTAGTGATTAACGAAAAGCGCGCTGTATCCCGATTTCCCTCGGAATTCGATCACTTATTGCCCGAGTCCGAGCTCGGAAAATTACCGAAAAAGTTACGCGTATATACGTGCATAGCTCGTACAAGGAAAATATCGAGTTTTTGTTTGCCCGAATCGACGATAAAGCGAATAATTGTTACTTCAGCAGTTTTGTTGCTCCCATGCACTTTTATAAAGCGCAATTCTGTGGTTTTTATTTTTGCTACGTGGTATCGTAGAGTGCGAGCCTACTTTTTTTTTACCTCGAAAATGGGTTTCCTATATTAAACGGGATGCGTGTTTCATTCGTGTTATATCCACGAGATCTTTACTTTTCGACAAAAATAATTCAATTTTAACAATGAATGCAAGTGTCTAAATTATTTTATTTATACTTATAGCTATCGTTTCTTCATTTTCTCTACTATTTGTTTACCAAAACGTCATGTAACAGCTATTCAAATTTAAGAAATAATGTACTCTGCGTCCCCTTTGAAATCCGCTAGACACATTGTTTTCCTTTCTCACAGTAAAACGAAAATTTATCATGCATTTAAAACGCAGAGTCAACAAAACAAGTATTTGAGAACGTAATTAGAAAAAAGCCGTAAATAGGCAGTGTCGTAAAGGTAAAGCAGGGCCGATGCTTTTTTTTACACAACAGAGCAAATGAGCAATGCCGGCCCCGAACTAGCCAGACACTCGTAAAGGCAGGCAACGAAGGGTGACCAATCGTTTTTACGCGCGATGATTATTTCATCCAGGCGCGCACAAACTTCCACCGGCGAGAGGACGCACGTACACACAGGGACACCTGTAAACGCAATACGTCACACTCCCCCTGTCCCATGTGGTAATTAGGTCCCGCGCGCACTTTGGGACACACCTGCTGGCCATTCCATTTCCTTGAAATGTCTGAACGGGAAAACTGCCTCGACGTCCCCCAGGGACGACGTCGAAGAGAGAAGCGAAGCCCAGAGTGAAAGAGAGAGCACGAGAACGAGAGAGGGAACGAGACAGAGAAAGTAAGTGAACTAGAATCTGGGAGAATGGAATAAAGGCAAAAATATAATAAAGATTATGATACGGAGTCAGAGGAAAAAGAGGAAAACGGCAAGGTATATGAGAAAAGAAAATGAAGAAGTTTATGAGAAAGCGAAATTAAAATATGGTTGAGCAAAATACAGAAAAGCTGGCACGCGCAACTGAAGCTACGAGGTGGATGAGAACGTATATATATATATACACACATATATACCGAATGAAGAAGATAAGAAATTTAAGGATAACGCGCTGCAGATGAGACGGAAAAATAATTAGGGGGGACGGAAAAGGAAAAAAAAATCGCGAGTTTCGAGCAAAGGTAAGGGAACACTGCGAGATTAAACAGGGGAGAGTTGGATTAATAAGCCGCGTAACAGATTGCAAACATCGGTAGAGATGAAGAAATTAGAGGAACTTGAAAGAACACGGAACCAACTCCGGCCGAAGAGTCCACATGACTCGAGGAAAAACGATACTGTGCCATTGAAAGAGAAAACGAGAAGAAAGTGCTTATCGGATAAAAGGGAATAAGATACGAGAGTGACTTTCCTTCAGCATGATAGGAGTGTAATTTTCTCGCTTTTGTGGATGAATCGCCCTGCGAAATATACATAATAAATTCATCGGTCGAAATTGCCTTCCAGCAGTCCGTCGCCCTCACAAAGACTCACCCCATCATACATCCCATGCACACAAGTGCCATGAGGGAGTGATACGCTAGCGCCATAATTCGCGTGGTGCAAGTCATCGGGATGATCCCCGGGATGAGGCTCGTCATTCGCTATGTAGACGAGCGACGACGACGACGACGACGACGACGCCGGCAACTTGCTGGAAGTGCCCGGCGTGATTCTGCGCTATATACATCCGGGATGGATGCTAAGCAGGTAGATGAAAAGGCATCTCTTGGGTAGTGTCTCTTGAGTGTGCGTTATCGACCCCTCGTGTGCACTTGACGTGTGGCTCAACGAGGCCTGCAGTCTACGACTAACAAACTGAGTGAGTTTGAGGTTATCTTTAAACTGGGGTAGGCCGTACAATGACTTCTGATCGATGGTGAGAGCGAGATGACGAATAAGGGATTATACATATTATATACCCTGCATATTTTTTGCGCGAATCCAGACATTGACATGGAAGATTGATCTTTTCTTACTCGCGTTCAAAAAGTGGCTTGGGGTGCTTTATTAAAAGGAATATGAATTGGATCTTTAGCGCGATGAGATAAATAGCTACTGTGACGGAGGGTTCTTAAAAAAAAAGTTTTGTAATTAATTAGTATCTTATGCATGAGGGCTTTGGTTGATGGTTAGAGGAGTGTTTACAAATTATTGTGAAAGGTCGACTGATCATAATATAGTGGTTATGTGAAAATCGATAATTATTAATGAAGATTATAATATGATTATAGTGAAAGAAATGATGGATCGAAGCTTACTGTGTATTTAAATAAATTAAATTATAATGCTAGAGTCACAGATTAGCAGATTTTTTTAAGCCGATGCAGGTATTGGAAATAAATGAATTATGCATGAGGGCTACCTTAGCTTTTGACGAGATCATAATTGTTAACGGAAACTAGTACTGTCACAACTATCGTGAACATTTTAAAAACATATTTTTATGCAGCCTTATGGGTTTTGAAAACAATTAATACTTTAAAAAATGTTTAAGGATAATAATTATTACCAATTGAAAGAAGAAATGATTGTATTACTTTACGTTTGTAAATTTTCAGAAACATTTTACTTTCTTGATTTTAAGCATATATATAATCTAGGGCAATCGACAAAATTGATTTTTTGCTTACGAATTTTTCATTCAGCAGGTACAATATCTAGTTGACTAAGTAAGGGATTTAATTATAAATAAACATTTCTAATAAAAGTCTATATGGAAAATAATATTTCCTAACTTGAAAAGAATGGATTGAAATAAATGCAAAGCATGACATTTTTAAATAAATCTTGGAAAACCGCCACGATAACCGTCATAAACTTGGTTCCCATTCTAGTGAAATCGCATAAAAGAGGCCGGGGTGTTTTTATTTTCGAATGTCTTATCCCAAGGCATATCTGTCAGATATCCACGCAAATTTATTGATCTGTCCGTGGCATTTGCGGATCCCCAAGCCCAAGCGGTGCAAGCGTCAGTTTTATGTGCGTACCCTCGGGACGTGATAAGGCAAAATATAAGAAAACTCGGCGAGTCGCGTTATGAGTCTGAAGATCGTATCACGTCACAGCTCTAGAGAAAGAGAGAATAAGAGGAAGGTACGCGCAATCACTAGCAAGAAGAATCAAATTAAAATGAAGTGAGGTCTCAGCAGTTACACGCTTCGTAACGACCGCCTGTATCAATCGCGATATGTTCGCTTTTTGATTAAATATTCCACTTGTAAAAAAAGTTTGATAAGATATCAAATTTTTTGTAAGTTACATCATAAAATTTCTCTATTTTGTATTTCTATATTTTGTATCAAATATTCAGAATTCTGGCATAGAAAATATTTCAAAACGAGAGTAAATGTTTTCGTAATAAATATTTTCAGTTTATACTGAGAGAAATGTTATGCAAAAACTATTATTATTAGTAAACATTATGTTGCTACATAAATTTTGAATGAAGGTTTCTCTAAGTGTCAATTATCAAATAATAATTTATGTATAAGGTAGCAAGTAGTACACACTAAGCACCCTATTCAATACATAATTTAAACGATTTTACTGCATGTTTAAAGCCATATAAATAGGTAATATTTGGTAGTCTTATTGGAAGAAGGTTCCATGACCTTTTTAGTCGATTTACAGTGTAATAATAGCCAAAATTAGAATGATGAGTATATGCTCATCGAACGGCTTGTGACTACGTAGTGAATACGATACATGCTTATTTAAAAAAAAAAATTACGTACTTCATCACATAGAATTAAACCACGTCTAAATGATAATAATGAAAGTGGTGTATAGATTTAACAGAACAAAAATTACAGAGAGTAGCAATATCACCATAATCATGATTTAGTCTGCTCATATAAGATCTATTAACTTTAAATGATAAATAATTTATTTAAAATATTATAATTTTATTTATATATGCCACTTATTTAGGATCGATTAAAGATATTATTTTATATCGATTTATTATTTGATGTTACAAATTTTTGGGCTTCAGAAAAACAATTTTACCAATTATGTTTTATTTATTGCTGCGGCACCTAGGCGAAAGTTATATAACTACGGTTAATAACATGCTATTCTGTTATGTAATAGCTTGGTATTGGATGAAGATGACTTTTACTCGCCTTATCAATGATAAGTTATGACTATTGGTTACGATAAAAAAACTATCCGAGCAGAAATCAATTCCCTCTATCTCTACTTGAAACCAGGTTCTGGTCATTTATGTAATGATAATCCTGTCAGGTAATGATCACGCAAACCAACTTTAGCCTGAAGTAGGTTTATACTGATTGTTCCACCAAAGCCCGAATTTAATATACGATTTTATAGTATACAGAATTTTTCATTTTACACGGGTTTACTGTAAATGTAGCAGAGGGAAAATTTAAATTTAAATAGATTAATATAATGTAAAACATGCATCGTTTACTGAATACATTGAACACCTAAACAATTAATTTATTTTTAAGCTAATATATTTATAAAAATTTATAATTTTACTTTATCAAAATTTACATGTATCGTTTATAATTTCGTACGCATATCAGGAACTGATAGGAAAAGAGTTACAATCTTAATCAGGGACTGGTCAAGACCTTGATCAAACCTTGGTAAGGATAATTAAGATCTTGATCAGGGCTTGATTTCATTCTTACTACAACTTCTACTCGGGTATATTCATTAAATGCATCGTAAATAAAAATTATTAGCAGCTATATAGTCTTATTAGGCCCTGACAGGATTAACATTACCTACTTAATTTTTTGCTCGGGTAGCATGCGTGCGGATGCAAGATCACGCGTAAAGAACTTATTATAATTATTTTAAATTTCAATTTATACTTTAATAACTTGAAAATTCAAATGTCGTATGAGTCGACGCTATTCAATTGTTGTAAGGAACACAAATGATTTTATCTTTTATCGCGTGAATATACTTCGCTAAACTTGGCTAAACTTCGTTATATATAACTCGCAAACGAGAATAATATGTTAATTTGGAAATTACTATTGTTCATCTACTGCCTAATTATTCATTTACTATACATAAGTTAACGTGCCAAAATGACTACTATTTGGCTTCCGAAATTTAATTTTATATTATTTATTTAAAATATAGAAATAATACCGAGTATATGTAATATTTAATAAATAAGTTATTTATCTATTAATTTCATTTTGTTTTATTCCATGCCACTTATTCTCCTATTCCATTCCATCACACTTACACAATAAATAAATCTCTTTTACTTAGCTAAAAATAAAGGTGAACTCATTGCTAAGTCGGAGAGAAGCAAGACAGGCATGCAAAGCGAACAACATAAAAAGAAAGTAAGCAGCATATGCGTGCTATAAATCAAGCTAAATGGTTAGTAGTTAATGTAAAACGAAAAAAGTCATTAAAAATGCAATCGGATCTGAAAAATTAAAGGAACGTAATATTTTATAAATGGACCAAGAGATGAGTAAAAATGATTAAAAGATTTTTAAATCTTCCACTGCCATTCTTTCAGTTTCAAAATTATTGCTCAGTTTCAATGCAGAAGTGCAACTACTATGAAAAAAATTTAAGAATACAGTTTCTTCATTAGATCAGGTATACTGATCAGGACCTGACTTCAAGTGGGAATAGATGGATTTGATTTCTTCTCGGGGGTATACTAATTAAGGCCTGATTATAAACCTACTTCTTTTTCTGCTAGAGCACATACTGTAATTCGATTATATTATGAAATAGTGCTTTAAAATATAACATTTAATTATAGGATGTATTTTTATTGTCAAAATTACCGAAATGAATTATTTTTATAAAAAAAGCCGCTATCGATGATTACTTTTATCATGTATAAATCCTAATATTATTTTATTTCTAGTGCCGCAACTACAAATGAGTCTATAAGCGACTCTACAAAAGACGGCAGCGTGGCCGAGCGGTCTAAGGCGCTGGTTTTAGGCACCAGTCCGAAAGGGCGTGGGTTCGAATCCCACCGCTGTCAAATTTTTTTTTTAATTTTTGTATTTATTAAAAACTAATAATAATTAGCAAAAATATTTTAATTTTAATCTCTTAATTAAACAAAAAAATTATATCATTATTTTTCATTAAAATAGCTTTTTTAACTTAGAATTTTCGTGCAACATTAGAGTGTAATAAAATGGATGCTTTGTTTTACATTTATGTAAAATATTTATTTTATAAAAATATCAAATTTTTTATTTCAATTAATTTCATTATGTTTATACAGACGCACGTAAACACGAATACGCACCCGACACGCACACACACGCACACAAACATCGCGCATACACATACACACACATACACACACATATATATATATATATACTTATCTATAAATTTTAATAGCTGATGCTCTTTGAAGTTTTTATTTATTTATAATACATAAGTTTAAAAAATTAGAATGAATAATCTCGCTAGTTTTAGAGTTTCAGATTTCTTTTACTAATTAATCTTATGAAGTTATTAATCTTAATAGTTAACGAAAAATATAAAAATTATTAGCTGATTTTGAAGAATGTGAATAGCCTGTTAATCTATTTTGATTCAGCTTTAACCGCTCTGAATTTTTTTCTCATTCATTTATTTATTCTGAATGTAAGGAAATTTCTTTTTTTAAAATATGAATTACATTTCTGACATAAAATTTTTTTAAACATTTTTCTTTCTAGTTCATTGAAGAAATATTCTTGTAATTTATAATTTTTAGTCCTTATAATTTAATGTATACAAAAAGTTCCTGATTTCATTTTAAATTATTATTTTAATTTTACATATTTTTTGTTTATAATAGATTCAATGTGTTATTCGTTTTTACGCACCTCTGTATTTTTTCTCAACTATTTTGCTTAGTAACTAATACATCAATAATTTTTCATATCCTTCTGATACTTTACACCAACTTTATTATTTTTTTTTAGTTAGAAGTATTTAAATATTTATAATTTATATCAAATTAAAAGTAAACTAATATTATAAAAAAAATGTTATTTTATACTCTATTACTTTAGCCATAAAACTATAACATGCATGAGCTTCAGTATGACTCAGTGTTACGTAAATGTATTTTAGTATATCTTGGCGGTTGAGAACCTCCAAAGTGTACAGTTATATATATAGTTCTTTCGATTCATGAAACGATAAAAAAGACAAAAAGAAGGTCCCACCGAGATTTGAACTCGGATCGCTGGATTCAGAGTCCAGAGTGCTAACCATTACACCATGGGACCTGCCTGGCAGGTGGCTTTACTAGAACATTGATCTTTGGGTGTGCTAGTGGAGATGCCTAGTCGTCCACTACGCAAACATTTCTGCGCATCGCTTGCAAAAATAAGTACTGACGCACGCAGCTCAGATGAACGAATGCGTTTGAATGCAATCATTCAGTATTTCCATATCTTATTCATTTGAACAACTGCCATTCATAGTTAGATGTATATTGAAGATATTTAATGTTTTTTAATTTATTTTAATTTTAATTCATCTGTTTTAACATTTAACATAAAATATTATATGAATAATATCAATGTTCTTCACGTGTAAAATTTAATTTTAACAAATCTTATTTAAACCAGTAAAACTTTTATTTTTAGAAATAATAAAAGATTTACGAAATAAATTTTAATAAATAAGGTCTCAAATCATAAGTAATTATAAGAACAATTTCAAACATAGTTAGATTATAAATTTTTTATAACTCTAGTTAATACAAAAAGGAAAAGAAAAATTTTAACAGGTAAAAAATTACATTCTTAATCGTTGACAAATATTGAGGTAGCAATTACATTTAATTAAAGAAAATTTATTTGAAAAAAAGGTTAAAAACTTAAACTTTTTAAAAATTTATTATTCAATATTTATAAAAAATAGTATTAATTATATATATATGTGTTTTTATAAAGAATAGAACAGTTTTACTTCTGCTACTGAATACCTTAAAAAATTGATTTTATTCATGTCAAAATTTTTTTTAAAACTAATGAATGCAAAGACTTGTAAATTTAATTATTTTATGCTAATTATATTTTGGACAAATACAAGAAATGGCATAAAGATTGATAAAGATATTCAAAAATTATATCACAAATAACCTAAGTTTAAGGAAATGAAATTTTTGAAAATAAAAAAAGAACAGCGCAAATTTCTTTCTAAAAGGCTCATTATATAGGTAATTAAAAGCTTTTCAACCGTATATTGTAAATTTTTTAAATATTAAACCTGCAATACCTATCAGAACAACTAAAAAACACTGTATATTTCAGCGATGAAACAAAAGAAAATAGTTAATATTAAAAAAATATTTTTGCCCCAATCCCACAATAATTAATGAGTAAAACGAACTTTGAGATTTGAAAATTAGTTCATTTGTTCTCGATATACAAAAGGATTCTTAAAAATAGTCAATTTTGTTCTACAGATGTTAAAAAAATATTTTAAAGATCGTCAAAACTCAAATACCTTACAAAGTTATTAATTGAATATTTATAAAAAATGAATAGACTCTTATGGTATAATAAGTCAAAAGAGTGTGGTAAATTACAATTATTACAAAGTATGTTATTTAATAATAATCTTTTACATCTGGTTTATAACAAATAAATGCCAGGTTTTTGAAATCTTTACACAAAGTTCTGTTTTTAGTTAACCGGTATAGAAGAAATATTTTGTGATGATCAAAATTAATATTATAAATTACATTTATTTCGTATTATCATAAAATGTTATCATAAAATATTCTTTGAAACCTGAAGAATCTCAGTCTTCTATGCTTTTATCGACACATTTCTCAATTCTGTCATTTCGAAGAAGAAAAATAATAGAGTCTAAGTACGTTTGTTATCTTCGCGTCCATGTTTTCGAATGAAAGAGCACTCGTTTAACATGCCTCTGCGAGTAAGGATTAGTGAAATTAATTAATTTTTACTAACACGAAGTGATTAAAAACCATTGTGATAAAAAAAAAGAAGAAAATTGGGTTCATAAGTCATTGCAACTTAAAAATTGTTAAATAAATTTCTAATTTTAACGTGATTTACAAATAATATCTGTATATTAATTACACAAATTAAATTTTTATTTTTAGTTTCCGATATAACAGACTAGCATAAAATTTAATGAATGTATTTGAAATTTTAATATTAACTGAATATTTAATATTAAATTTAAAAATTACAAAATTATTTATTATTATTTCTTAAATAATTTTTAAGTTATTTTTAAAAATGTTTTATTACTTTATTTATTTATAAGTACCATATATTATATACATATACAATTAATTAAACTTTTCGTAAAGAATGAATCAGGTAGTGATAAATTAAAGAAGAGAGTACTTATAAGTATTAGGCTTTAATATAAAAAAATGTTAGTCTTTATTAGATCTCAGGACCAGAGCCTGACTTGTATAGGTATATTTTTAATTGACTTTGACACTTGGCTCATAGTTTAATTATTATGGTAGAACATTATTAAGTCTCTTTAAGGAAACTAATTTTTGTATTAAGTTAATTTTACCTGAAAACTTATCGACCTAAGTTTACGAATGGCTATATCGAATGCCTAAAATATCAGGGGATGTAGCTCAGTGGTAGAGCGTTCGCTTTGCATGTGAAAGGCCCCGGGTTCGATCCCCGGCATCTCCAATTTTTTTTTCTTTTTGAATAATAATTCTGATATTAATATGTTAATTTTAGATTACTGATATAATAATGATGGTAAAAGTTATTCAAAGTAAATATTTATACCTTTCATACTAGAAATTTATAACTATTGGAATCAAAAATTTTAGTACCCTTTTTTATATTTTTTCTGAAACTGTGAATAGAAATTTAATTTAACAAAGTTGAAGATGTGGGACCTTATCTAGATCTTATATAGTATTTTTAGAATTATCTGACTGATAATGTAAAGATAAAAATTACGAAAAGCTTTTCAACGGTGTTTGATTTAGTCTCTCAAATTTAAATTCCTATGAATGTAAATGTTAATTTTTATAGCGACTGAAGAGCGAGTTTTTTGTAAAAAATATGTCATAAAAATTGAATTAAATTTAAATTAATTAAAAAAGCTATTAAATCATTTATACTTGTAATTGTAACAAAAAATATAAGCAATGTATAATTAAAATTTAATGAATTTTGTTTATATTAGTGGTTAATATGAACATTAATTAGTTAAATTTTAAGTTGATTATTATGATTATTATACAAGAATAAACTATATTTGTAAAAAATATTGTTTTTTTCCTGGCAAGGGTTACAGGTCATAAAAATGAATTAATTTTCATGAAAATTTATATATAATTGAATTTTTTTGAATTTTTTAATTTGATTTAATTGTTCATATCTCATAAATTATATAATTTATTTTCAAATATAGTAGTTAATTTTTTTTGTATTACTTTGTTTTTTTGGTAGATAAGTTATTTAATTAGATTTAATATATGTTTTGTTATTTTTTTAATGTTTAAAATTACCTTTTTTTAATGTTTTTTTAATAGTTCTTCTTTTATAAATAGGGATTATAAAAATTTACAGTATACGTTTAAAAGAGTTTTAAATTATTTATTATTTGTAATAAATTTCATTAAAAATTATTTAGTAATTATTGTATTATTCTTAAGGGATGCCGGATTCGCCTGTTTTACCGACATTAGGTTTTTCAAACTTTTCTCTTTAGCAAATTACCCAATTCACTTAAAACTTTTAGAGATGATAGAATGATCATAAATAGAACACGCTCAGCCCAGAAATTTCCGAAAACTAAAATAATATAGAAGCTAGAGAAGAAAATACCAAATTTTTACTGATTTCAATTCAATCCAAGAGATGGCATGATTCTGACTTTGTAATTATATTTAAAATTAAAAATATTATATTTACGCAATTTATTGGTAATTTCAGGGCTGAGCGCGCTTCAATTATGATCATTTTATTATCATCTCCCAAAATTTCAAGTCAATTGGTTAATTTGTTAAAGAGAATAGTTTGAAAACCTTTGGGTATTTCGATGTAGTAAGGGCGGGAAATTTAAATTTTTAGTGACTCCGACGTCCCCTTAAAAATGTATTTTTTGATGTTCGGCTATTATTGGTTGTTTTATTATACACCAAATGAATTAAATTGAACTAATCATCATTTTCAAAATTTTTATTTAAAAAAAAGTTAACTAAAGCAATTTATGTTCAGATTATAATATTAATATTAGTATACACATTTAAAATTATATTACAATAAATTGGCAGCGGTTTTTTAATGCGTTAGGCCTCGAAAACGACATTTCTATCAATAGATTTTAGAGGTTCAAAAATGCTAATGAATATACCTAATTCGCAAATAATAACTATAACTATCTCTAAATAGTCTAAATATATCATTCATGGAGGCGATTCATAACATGTATTTTGCATGAACAACTAAAAATGATTTTTGAGCTGTTAACTTTTGGGCTATAAAAATTGAAATAACCAGTAATATAGTTGTATCAGTAACTGGAATTTTTCGCCGACTAGACAAGTGAGAAAGAAATGCACCCCATACACAATCGCACTTGGAGCAGGGAGCGAATTTTTATCCCCAAATTTAAAAAAGCCAGAGGCGTGAAAAATATAAGATCGTTCCGCACAGAAAAAAGATGGTGGGACTGAGTAAAAAGAGAGAAGGAGAGGTGCTGATGGGATGCAGATGAAGCAGGCGCAGAGCGGGATCGAATGGTAATAGCTTTCGATTCGTCATATGCAAAACTAGCGTATGGAATACACACATATATATATACAATAGCCCGAACACCTACTCTCCATCCTCGGCTCTGTGTTTATCGCTGACGCGCACGGGAAAGATACTATCATTTGCGATTGCTATCCAAGTTGTGTCGTCATGTATACACACTCGCATACGCTGGCGTAAACGCGCGCTTCGTTGAGCAAACGCGCCGCAAGAATAATCTTTTCCGTCGAGTGAACCCGCAATATTTTGACGTATTAATCTTTCTGTACGGTAAGTATACCAGCGTTGGGGACGCGCGTGCGTGTATGATATTGAAGCTGCGCCAATGTACTGCGACGACAGGGTCCAAGTCGAACGTATGAACGATCGGCGATGATAAAGCTATCGTGATATGACAGAATAATGATAAAGCACGAGCAATAATAGACAAGATTATATAAGCTTTTTTCTGGCTTCTTTTTTTGTAGAATAAGTAATATTTCAGATGTTGATGGAGCATTCCTTAAATCTGATTCGATTTGGTTATATTTTATTCAGAGCACAAAGGTTTTTGTTTTGGAGAGTCCTTATTTCATCCAGAGTTATAGTGGCTGCTACCGCAAGACCTCATATTTGAATCGCACTGATTTTGTTGTAAAAATGGTAGAAACCGCTGATTTTTAAATGAAATTAATCTATTGAATTCTTATAATATTTATATTAATATTTTACGAAAACAATATTTTTCTTTTCCATTTAATATAAAATTAATTTGAATTATTTTTTATTCTTACTATTTTAACATTTTAAGGTATATTGTTGATATTTAAAAGTTTATATCTTTATTTATGTAGGGACATATAGGGTAAGTTCATAATTTTTGTTTAATTAAGATAAAAAGATATTACATACTTTTTTCGTTAAATATGTTGTTGCAAATATTTAAATATAAAACGATCTAAGGCGAAATCACGTCATGGGCGTGATTTGCTTTTCCTATTTTTCCACCAACGGCTGCATATTATTGCTCAGGGGATATGCCACCGTTAGCTGCCTCTCTCTCTCTCTCTCTTTCTTGCCTCTCGTGCACGCCGACACTAAAACTGTCGGAGATTTATGTAGAAAATCGTAAATTCGTCTCGCGCTTCGAAATCTAATAGAGTCGCGCGCGCGTTGAACCTACGGTATTCAGAAGCCAGTAGCGCGTGATTCAAGCCCAAGTAGAGTGAGAAAAAAAGGAGGAGAACGCGTATATAATAAAGAGACAGATGAAAAAAGACGAAGAGCTGTCGGAGGAAGGCGTGAAAGAGTGTGAGAGAGAGAGAGAGAGCGCAAAAACATGTCCTCCCCCTGTCAGTCGAGCGTTATAATATTCTGTCCAGTGGGCGACACTCCTTCCAATTCTCTCTCTCTCTCTCTCTCTCGCTCTCTTGTATCTATTTTATTTCGTCCAACTGGCGCGCCGAGAGCGTAACTACGTAAAAGCAGCATAAAAATCTGGAATATATACGTATCGGGAGTTCTGACCGAGAGTCTGAACGGGGTGTGAGGGTCAGCACTGAAGCATGTGACCATTTTCTTCGCGCCCTAGCATATAAGAATTTTATTTACGAATATATTTCTAAGATTTCGCGAGATTCTTATTTGCACCCCGCTGGACAAGTTATATGACGCGTGCGGAATTCCTATCAGTTGTCAAAGGAAGCCGACCATGAGTTTCGCGGCTCTTCGTGCTTCTTGCGAAATCGTCTGCTTTAAGAGATGTTTTTAATGCAGTTGACTCATGGAACTATCGGCTACAAATTTGCGTAACTGTTCGTTTTAAGTTTAAGAAGGAAATCGATAAATTTCACACTTTTTATTTCAAAACTTCATTAATAAGTAAGGAAATATAATAAAATAAAACATGAATAGAAGAACACTTTTAAAACAATTATGTACATAGTCGTTCCATTGTATTTACACGAATTAATAGTTAATATTGTGCATACATTTTTCATCGTGTCCAAATCGTCGTCCCAATTAACCAAGTTGAAAGAATCAACAACGGGACAGTATGTACACGTCCGCCTTAATAATTTTCCGTATCCGCATGCAAAGTGTACACAGCAGCGTCATCTCGTCTACGCTCAGTCCAATTACGCGTTATTTAATCAGCACTTAAGTGTCGCTCCGTAGCGAAAATCCATCAAGAGCTGTGATTAAAAACGCTGATCAATTATTAACGCGGGATCAGCGGCTTAATAAGTCCAAGGCCGTTATGCCGTCGAAAAATCTTGTACTCCGAGGAAATTCCTTTCTTTCTCCCGACGGGCGCAGCTCTCGCTGACAATGTATAAGGGGATCGAGCATAAGCATAATTACCAGGGAGAGAAAAATATCCTTTGTGTCGGCACGGCCTGGAGGACTCGTGCGCTTTATAGGGACGAAGAAAAAACGAAGAAGAGAAAATACCGAAAGCCGAGAGAAAGAAAGAGAGGAAAGAAAGCATCGAATCGGGCGAGCTGTGTGAAAGGTCGTTGCAGGACAGTCTTCTTTCTTCGTCCTCCTCTTGGCAATCGTAAATGTTTAATATCGTGATTAAAGGCATAGCGTTGGCGCCTCGTTATTATTTCAGTCTGGAGGCGATCTCTTCTCCCTTCTCCCTCTTTTCAATTCGCACTTTCCGTCTTTCCTCTCGCTCTCCTTGCTGGCTTAAAAAAAGAAATCCTTCTCGAAAATTAGCCGTGTAAATGTTTAACGGCTCCTCCGTGCCCACACCGAAAAAATTAAGATTTCGCGACAACAACGACAAAAGAATGTTGGCGTGCGTACGTAACGAACAACAAAAAACAAGAAAGACAGAGAGGGAGAGAGAGAGAGAGAGAGAGAGAGGAGCAAAAATGCGTACTTCTGCGGGTCTCGAGTCATTGTTCGACTCTTCCATCCGATGGATTCCTCCGCTATGGCATTCTCTTTAATTTTCGACGCTGCACTTTTGGCCGCGAAAAGTCGCGCACGAGGCGCGAGAGACGCAACTCCACGGGGCTCCATTGTCGCGCGAGAAGCGACGCGACTCGCGTGTATCCCTGATGTATTCTGGGCTCTTTCTTTTCTCTCTACCGTATCGCACGCCG
This sequence comes from Megastigmus dorsalis, assembly GCA_900490025.1. NCBI lineage: Eukaryota > Metazoa > Arthropoda > Insecta > Hymenoptera > Megastigmidae > Megastigmus > Megastigmus dorsalis. Next base: position 46,005 of record UELU01145733.1, read on the forward strand.
CACTGCTAAATGTGGGGGGACGACGAGATAAAGAGCGAGAAGAGGGCCGAGATTTTGTTTACGATCGTTTGTTTAACGGGGAAATCGGGGGAACAAAAAGATGAGAGCTGCACTGTAGCACCGGCTCAAAAGCTTGTCAAAGAAGGCAATTTTTTAAAAATTCTACGTTTATGAGAGAGAGAGAGAGAGAGAGAGAGAGAGAGAGAGAGAGAGAGAAAGAGAGGAAGGCAGGCGTGTATGCATAGAGGAACCTACTACTTAACCAGAGTAAGCGAGCATATTATTAAGAGGACTTTTCAGAAGAAGTTTGTTTGTTTCCTTGTTGCTTTTTCTTATTTTGACAAAATTGGGTATTTTTTGAGAGGGGTATTTTCATCGATTGTTCATTATGAAATGAAACTTTTGGGGATCTAACTTTCCATATTGTATATAATAAGTATGATTCTTTCAAATTGATGCACCATTAAAACTAGCTTTCCTTGTTTACCAAGCCGTTCTATTACAGAATAGTTTTATACTACAGAAATCCTAGAGTAGATACAAAAAAGAAATACAAGAATTCCGTAAGCTGCTTTTTATATCCGTATGGTGCGTATTAAAACACGACATGATCGATCGCCCCGATTAACTATATTATCTTTTCAAAAAGAAAAAAAAAGCGAGAACATTTTGGTAATAGACGAAAAAATCTCTCAACGCTAATAAGGACATTCCTGCGTAAACAAACACACTCGACTCCTATAGCAAATCAAAAACGACCCCCCTGAATTCTATCAATCAGGCTTCTTTTTATTTATCCCTCTGATCATATAAAGTAATCCAGCAACATTAAAGCCGCGAGAGCTGTGGACTGAGGCTAGCATGTAATGAAAAAAGGGCGTACGTTATCCATGAAAAGGGCCATTTTTCCCGCTTTCTCTCACTCTCTCTCTCTCCGTTGTCTCTGTTGACATTGCCATTGGGCAAGATTACGGGCTACAGTTCCAGGGGCATGGGCTAGTAATATCGATGACAACGCGACGGACCGGACACAGTCGAGCGAATGCACTTCTCTCTTTCTCTCTCTATCTCTCTCTCTCTCTCCGTTTGTTTTGCCTTTCCAGCAATTTGTCATCCATTGTCTGACAACCCATGTATGTGTGCACGTTTCTCTCTCTGCTATGGTTACATCTCGGTCCTGCGCGAAGCTCCCGAATCGTTATTTATGGTTTCGCGAGCTGCTGATTAATTTCCTTCGTCTATCGTCGTGATGCCTGGGGATTTTTAAAAAAATTCTCCGGCGTGTGTGAAAGTACTGCAAGGCTGCGCTATCATTTTTTGTCAGAAGCAGATAGCGCACGCGTACAGGGGGCGAGTCTCCACGACACGTGAGCAAGTTATTCGATTGGAGTTGCGCTAGTTTCTTTGTTTTATTGAAACCTTCGTAAAGCATGATACGTCGTGTCGCGTTGCGATTTTTATTTCAGTGAAATTTACTGGATCAGAATATATATTTATGATTCAGAATAAATAAAAACTTCGTACGAGATATAGACAAGGTAAATCTTAAAGACTTAAAGTTAGAGAATGAAAAATATGTATTTTGAAAATTCTAACATTGTAATATATGACTTTGACATATAAACTCCGAGTTAAATATCTCCAAAAGATTTTGTATTTGATGAAAAACACTTCCCGTAAACGGATTATAGTGACAGGAAATGCGCATTATGCATGTTAATACGGTTCGCATCACTTCGAGACAACCGCCAGAACCTGGCAAGCAGACAGCTAATTCTCTTTCCTCTCCCCGATCTCCCTACATCAAGAGTTTTCCATTTTTATCCCTCCTTGCAAGTCTCTTCCCTCGTCAACCTGGCAATCGAGTCATCGCTGCGGTGTAAATTCGCTAACTCGATCATACCACTGCGCATAATCGCGGAAAACGGATCTGCGTCGTATATAAAGCGATTTCTCTCTATTCTTCCTTATATCTTTTTACCTCCCAACGACTATATATATATATACGCTGCACCTCGGACCTATATATAAGGGCAAATCACATTTGTAATCCTTACCGGCGCTATACACGAAAGCCCGATGTGCGCCCTGCGTGAAATCCCGTTACCCTGGGACTTTGGAATATTAAATTCGCGCCTCTGTCTTTCTTTTGGCTCCGCGGTAGAAGAGGAGCCGAGCGACGATGCCTTTAAAATGCTATTTGCGACCGAAGCTCAACGCGACAGGGGCCGCGATCAGGCCTGTGATTTATAAGCCGCAAGCGCGCATGGGTAGGGGTCGGAGAGAGGACCTTTGTACACCAGAAACGTAATTGCTTTAGAATCACGGGATTTTCGCACTTCGAGAGAGATCGAGACTTTCGCTAATTACCGGCTGATATGCGGGGAAAAGTTATAGGATAGGTATATCGCGTGTACGCGAAATAATGATTCCTTTGTATTTTTTGATCGATATTTATTTAATTAAAACTTCTGTGTTGGAGTACGTAGTCAATTTTCATCCTAAAAAGAAAGGCATGAAATCAAGCTTTCATATAAATACGTTTCTACACCGATAGTTTTAATTTTACACAGCCGGCAATGCTTATTAAAACACTTCAATTTTTTTACACTAATTCTTTTATTAGCTAGTAGTTTTTTTATAAATTCAAGTTAGTTTATTAAAAATTCAGAGTTCAATCCGCTAGGCGGTAGCAGGTGCCGATGCTTAATCACGATTTTTGAACCATAATATTGTCCTACCCGGGTAAAAATGATTTTCATACAATGATATACATTTATATATTAATTATGAATGATTGTATACGTTTGTACCTATTTGTATATGATTATGACTGGATTTTGTCTCTATATAAAAAGTCATAACTATATGTGAACATATTATTTCATAAATATTTGTATAAGCTCGTATATAAGTTTATAAACTTATACATAATTTTATTTGATTAGATGGTATTCTGTTAAATTCTTAGAATAGAAGTTGTTTATATTTAATTTTATACATTTATATAAAGTTGAATAAGTTTGAATGTTGGCGTTTACAATAGGGTATAAGCGTATATAAGTTCATTTAATCTGATCTAAGTGGAGATAATTATTGCTTTGTATACAGACGTATTTAAACATATTCATTTTTACATAATGTTATAAAGTTGTAAAAAAAGTTTATATAATTATATATAACTGTATTTAAATCGTGCTTTTCAATTAAACAATATATACCCATGCAT
>UELU01145734.1:0-40198 GCA_900490025.1 Megastigmus dorsalis
CACACATATATATATATATATATATCTGCAGATAACTACGTATATAAATGGTACACGTACATCACGAGCGTTCGAAAACTGCACTCTGTACAAGAGAGAGAGAGAGGTGAAAGTATCGAGCGTAAGTCATACGCTCGACGATCATAAATATGTGATATTAATGTCGATAGGCAGCGGGAAATTAGCATAAAACCGACTCTTGGGCTACCGGTCGAGAACGCGAGGGAGACTCGAGGGAGAGAGAAAGAGAGAGGGAGAGAGAGATAGAGAGAGAAGGTGAAACAGAGAAAGAACGAGAGACACGGACGATAGATAGTTTATATCAATTTCTTGAATCTCCGTGTCTGCGGCGGACCAGCGACGGCGGCGGCAGCAACACGCATGACTTCATGACTTCATAGCGGCTTCGCAAATCAATCGATTATTTATCGAAACGAGCCGATCGCAGCTGCGCATTGGCTATATTGCTCACCGCTTATACGGCACAGAATTTTACACATCGTCGGGAGAAAAATCGACGATTTTCCATTATGAAATCGAATCCTCCTTTTGCGCTCGCGCGATACATCGCCATCGCTATTTACACACACACACACGTATATAAAAGTATACATCTTAAAATGTGTTTGTATAAATATGCATATATACGTATTATATAGCGTGCGAATGATGTGTGTGTGCGTGTCTGAGCATTTCTCGAATGATAAAAGAGCCGTGGCTTTATAAATGAAGCAATGAGCCCCGACCCAACAGAGAAAGAGAGATAGATATAGAGATAGAGAGAGAGAGAGAGAGAGAGAGAGAGAGAGAGAGAGTGAGCCGCGCGCGTCCGCTTATGAATAAATTAGCATATCAAATCGCGCGGATATTTTTTTTTTCCTTTTACAAAACGGCGCGCACGGAGCGCGGCCGCGGCTCGTGCTGCACGGAGGTGTAAATTGAAATTAATGCGTTATTAACTGGCGTTTATGAACGGCTTAACGATCTACGATACTGGCCACGGCATAAAGTTGTTGCCTATATAATCGGCCCGTGGATCGCACGTATACACGTAGTTGCATTACAAGCGGAAGTGATTTTTGTATAGCCTTGTGTGTGTGTGTGTGTGTGTCTGTGTGTGTGGATACATAAGCTTCGGACAAAATTTTCTCATGGATATCGCGGAGCACGGCCACGCGAGATTATTATGAATGTTGCCGTGGATTTTTTTTTTCTTTCGTTTTCTTATAACGTCGTGTCGGCGAGAGCCGAGTGTCCTATAAAATTGACTTGTTTAAGGATTAATATGCCGCGCGTATAGGTTATATGTGTGCGCTTTGGTAATATACGACATTATAAATTTTCTCTATACTCGCCGTTGCTTGCAAGACCGCGACTGTAAATTCATTAGTATATACTCGCGGAACATTGAAAAACTTTTGTGTGAGGATTTAATTTTCACATCAAGCGCCGATATTATTTACGATTTTGCGCCCGATGCGGTCATAAAAATTGTAATAGACCCCATAAAGGACATTTTCATAACTGCTTAATCGCTCGTATTACTGGAAATTTCTCGATCGTACTAATAAATAATATACTCGCAATCAAGGCGATTATGTAAAAAGTCGTACGTTTTTACTATCTCGTGCGGCGCTATAAAGAATCGCTTTTATACCAATAATCAATTCGCCGCTGAAGAACTGCGCGAAGCTAAGCAAATATATACCAGTTTCCACCTAAAACCCCCGCGCCAATTAATAAGTTCGCCGACAAGTTTTTACCAAACGCGATCCCTCGCGCCGATAGAAATCTAATTTTTTTTCCCTCGCAATTTCAGCTGTGGCGCGAGGTATGTGTGCAGTGTGGATATGTGAGAGGGAGAGAGAGAGAGGAATCTCGGCAGGTCGCCTGCGTAATAATTTCCTTCGCCGCCGCGTTGTACGCGCGCGTCTCCTCCTACCTCCCCCCGGCTTCGGCCGCGAATGCAATATAAGTGTGAAAGTCAGGAGCGCGGCGCGGCAAGTTTAAATTAGAAAAGTTTCGGGTGCGTTCGTATATATACGTAGAGAGAGAGAGAGAGAGAGAGAGAGAGAGAGCGAGAGAGAGAAAGACACCCTTTCCGCGTTAACGGTTCTCCGACACGAAATGTTAAAAATAACGGGGGCGTGAGCGGGGCAACGATTCCTTTCAGCGAATTTTTATACTCTATAAACAAATGTTAATTGTCTCATGTGGCTGAAGTGAACTAAGTTAATTTTGCGGATATAGTTTGATGTGAATGTCCGTCGCAAAAGAGCTGTAGTAATTGTTCGAGATGATTTGGACCAACGATCGCTTTAAAAACAGTATTGCAGGCATTATGTACAATGCCAAACGATATCGATCCACAACAAAATAGTTATCATCGAAGTTTGCAAAACGGAAAAGACGACCCTCAGATACCAATCGCAAATAATCTACGTCTAATAAAACCTTTAGCCTCTGTCTTCTCAGCCTCTCAAACTCACACGCCATATATACACAGACCGAGGGTACAGCGAATTCCTGAGAAAATAGTTTCTCATATATGGTCATATACGCAGACACACACGTACCTTATACAAACGAGAGGGAGAGAGAGCTCGTATCACGGCAATTTGCTCGTTAAACCGTTAGAGGTCAGGTTATACGGCTGCAGCCGCTTGCCGCCGCTGAGTTAGCGGATTAATAACGCGTGTGCGCCACCCCGGCTAATCAGCTGGTGTAGAATTCGCGCGCGCGAGAGAGACAGAGAGAGAGAGCTGCCGCCGCTGCTGCGAAAGACAATATCATATTCGCTTGCACGCGGAGCCAGTGCCTTACCCCCCGTGTGTGCTCTGCACGACCCTCTCTCTCTCTCTCTCGAGTTATTAACCTCTAAGGTTACCGCACATGTTCTTTGGGGGTCTCTCTTACCCCTCGTATATGGTCCACGTGTGTATACCGAGAGAAGAGGCCTAAAAGGCTGTATGCTACGCTTAATTACCGGAAAACTGTCGCGTATAGTACCGCTGAAGCTCTGTCTCGTGCAGCTGGGCGAATCGACCAATTACACCAGTTGCGATAACGATCGAACTATGGATTTTCGGCTTTTGGGCGAAATATATATATGGCACTGTAGTTTTTGACGAGGTGCCGCGAGAGATTCGTTGGTTTCTTATACATGTAACGCGAGCTGTCTTTATACTTCATTTTACGGTTACCTATCTTTACCGTTCGCTTTATCAGAGTTCAAACCTAATGTTGGTAAATGCATGCGAGTTTTCTGTACACTAACTCGTTTAGCGAACTACATCCAATATACGTATTCACTATATTGTCACATTTCTTTCTTAATTTATAAATGGTCCGATTGACTATACATGTTGATTTTAAAAAGTTTAAGATACTTATTAATAACTTTTGCCTATCTTCATCAAAATCAACTTCGTGCAACAGCTCGGATATAGTCTTCGAAAACTGTCAATTTTCGTTCGACAGCAATCATAAAATTATAATTAGCAATTATTCATGTGAAGATTGTACAATGCTTACAATTATATTTGTACTCGCAAGTCGGTGTCCATCGACATCAACTCCAATTAACTGCAGCCAAACGATAAAGGAACCAAAAAGGCGAGCGTCGATCAATTAAAAATTCCTGCACCGAAAAGAGAGCTAGAGATAGAGGGAGCGAGAAGAGAAGTGCGACAAAACCCAACACAAAAGAGTATCGGAAACTACACGGCGTATAGTCGGTGCAGGGGCTTAGGGGCTTAGCAGCAGCATTTCCATAAGAACCCAGAGCGCTTTCAGGACACACACACACGCAGCACAGCGAATATACACACATAGCCAGTGCAGCAACACAAGTAAACGTGCAATCTACGATATTGATCCTCTCTCGGAGAGAGAGAGAGAGAGTCCGTGCGGTCCGCTATATACACGAGCCTCTGTCGCTGACCGTTACACGCACAGTGCATCAAGCTATCGCACACACATACGCACACAGACACACAGAGAGAGAGAGAGAGAGAGAGAGAGAGAGAGGGACCAGCAGCAGCTGCACAGCCCAGCAGCGTATCCGCGAAACGCAATTTCGCGTCTAAATATTCGCGGTCTCTCTTCTCCTTCATCCCGGGACACCGCGAATCGCAAAATAGCGCTAGCAGACCGACGCTTACACGCTACTATATACCGTATACATATATATATATATACCGTCGTATATAGCCCAGCCGCGCGGGCGCGCTTATCCCAGTGCTATAGTATAGCGTTAAACTTCCCCCTCTCCTGTGCATCCTCTCCAAAGCCATAAATTCAACCAATGGGGATGTATATAAATGTCTATATATACACTGAGAGAAAAGATGTTTTGTATTAAATGATCGGTGTATTTACAGAACCATTACTGAATATCACTTATATTAAATACCAATACATTTGTCATGAAGCTTTAGTTCTTAACTGTTAACGTACGTTTGGATTTAATATTAATCCATCGTGCTGTTGTTACAAGTGATAAGAATACTTAATAGTTAATGAATATGTATATGACAACTTATTTCAATTAATTTGTATTGAGACTAAAATTTAAAGTTTATTAAAATATTAAATTTATTACTCTGCGTGTCTATTTTATTAGAAAACCAAAGTATATTTACAAAAGCGTGAAAAGTGCAATATATAGAGGTCAAAAAGAGAGAAAGAGAAAGATAGATAGATAGATATAAATTTATTTGCAATTTAAAATTACAAAAAGGATTAAAATATATACAAATCATAATACAAAATAACACAATATAATATAATATTGCACACAATATTCGATTAATGATATCACAGTCGGTTTCTTAATTAGGAATACTGGAAGTTATCACAGTAAGTCAGTCTATAAGTAAAGTAATATCACAGTGCGCATTACATACAAGACAGTTGAATTAAAAGCAAATAAATTTCTAAAATTAAAATAAGTCTTAATATCTATCAGTCTGAAATCTAAAATTAAACACATTCGCACAACAAAATAGAGCATTCATTCCTCTCACTCATCCCTTAAATACACTCATACCGATAAAAAAGGTGTATATGGGACGACACAAGAATAAATTAACACATAGAAAGTGCTAATCGAGTTCGAGGAGGTATCTCTTCATTGCGATTTAAACCTACCGAGGGAAGGAAGGTATCTTATCTCAGTAGGCAGGGAATTCCATAAATGCGCACCTTGTACTTGGAAGGATTTTCTTCCAGTCTCAGTGCGCATCAGGGGAGGGACGAGTTCTTCTGTCACCCCTCTTACCGAGCCTCTGGGTACGTATCTAGTGAAGAGGCTCAGTAGATAGTCCGGAAGATGCATACGCATGATTTTGTACATTAGTACAGCCTGAAAATATTGCCTCCTAGAATCAATGCGTAGCCAACCCAGAGCACTGCGGTGAGGGCTGACGTGATCATCCCGCCTAAGACCCAACACGTATCGCACGCAGGAATTCTGCAGGACCTGCAGTTGATTCTTGATCTCCTGAGAAGCATCCAGCAATACTACCGCGCAATAGTCCAGGTGAGGGAACCGGAGCGCCTCGGCAAGCCGTTTGCGTAAGATCTCGGTGGTGTACTGTCGAAAAAATCTAAGACTATATAAAATTCTGTTGAACTTTTCGGTCAACATATCAACGTGTGGCTTCCATGTAAGTTGTGAGTCTAGTACCACACCGAGACAGTGCCGGAGAAAGGGATACGCACACCGTCCCTCAGATCAATGCTGAGTTGTTCTCCTTGTTGGAAATGCAATATAAATTTTTGACAACCAAATAAAATAGCTTTTGTTTTACTCACATTGAGTTTGAGAGAGGCAGCGACCGCCCACTCCGAGACCGCTTCCGCCGCACGCCGGAGCAGCCCCACGCCCTCATCCAGACGGTCACGCGGCACTTGAACGTAAATTTGCAGGTCATCTGCGTATAAAATATGCTGAGAGAGACAGAAAGAGATAGATAGATAGATAGATATTTGTTTATTTGCAAATTAATACAAAAATTGAATTGTAACCGTATACATGGTTTTACATTTATAACATAGTCTTCTTTTTCACTAATCTATATACAATATTGCACTTAATTATTTATTATCTACGGTATCACAGCGTAAGTTAAAATTTAATACAAAATCAGTCTTAAAATGTTTAAAGGAATCTCACAGAGCGTCCTATTTAAAATACAAACAAACAAGGTAAATCAAAGCGGTCTATATCTATCAGTTAAACAAAGTATTCTAAAATTTAAACATTCACTCATTTCGTACATACACCCACTCACCTAATAAATACACTCACGCATATATAAATTCTGTGATTCAAATTCTACTATTAAACCAAAGCGAATTATTTCGTAATCAAGGAACGAAAACTTGTATTTTACTTGTAGTACCCAGTTAAAAATAACTAAGTCGCAAAAAGCGTACCTATACATATAATCGATTAAAAAATGTTTAGATGAACATGATAACAAAACCGCTGTTTGCAGTTTGCAGTTGCGTGGCGCATAGCGGCTACTATGCGCCTCGAGCAGCATCGGCGGCTCCGCGCGCGCGCGACCGATGTTTATGAATGTAATAAACATGCTCGCCGACGACGTATGAATTGCAGATCGATCGCTTCGCTTCGGGACGACGTGCATCCTCAAAGACATAGAGAAAGAAGAAGAAAGAGAGAGGGAAGAGCAGCGATGGTATTAAAGTGGTCGCGTCGTGTCTTCCTGTCCGCGCGCGCGCGTCTCAACGATTCTCTGATTCGACCTGTCTCGCTTCGTCTATCCGACGTCGCCTATTATATATGTATATGACGATTGTCTATTTGCCTTTCCCTCGGCCAGACAAGCGTTTCTTGCCGTTCTCCTCCTCATCATCATCTGCGTTTCAGAATGCGCCGATCTGTATACACGCGATCAATGAGAGAGAGAGAGTCTTATCAATCTTGCTTTATTGAAGAATAACTCGGCGAGTTATACGACGTTCTCTTTTTTGAAATTGAAGAGGAGAGATCTCGCTATGTGTACACGCGCCGCGGCTATACAGATGCAGTGTGTGTGTGCGGATTTCAACGTTTTAGCGACAGCTTTACGAGCGGCTGCAGGTTTAAAAAGTGCGACGAGGCTCTTGAGTTGCGATATTATATATGATTGAATGGGATAATGTGGCCGCTGACGTAAATCGCGGAACATTATGACTTGTTTATTGAAGATTTATCGTCTTCTTGTTTCTTGCCCGAGGAGAGAGATATTTATTCGTTCGATAGTCCAGACGTGTTTATTAATATGAATTTATTTTGTGGGATGGGACGCGAGCCCCGCGTGCAGCGCGTGCTAATAAAACGCTATAACGTTTTGTAATGAAAATGACGTTCTCAAGTTACATGGTAGAAATTAAATAATCTGTCGGGTATTTAAAAATCTTGTGTCAGATTTTCATTTTGAATCCTCGAGTATTATAATTCGTTAGAAAATGAAGACTTGCAAGAAAATTGCGTTGGTTAATCTTTGATTATAAATTTTATGTAGTTAATTTTTATTATATTTATATAACAAAAAATAATGAAATAAAAAAATTTAAAGAAGTTTAACAAATATTAAAACGTATTCTTTATATATTTTTGTACAACAAAACCATTGGTTCCGTGTAAAAAGTTTCTATTTCAAATTTTAGATTGCAAAGTGTTTTATCTCACATTGAAGTGTGGAAAAAAACTCCTCAAATTTTATATTAAAAAAAAATTCTATCTCAAAGTTTTGGTTGGAAAAGGTTCTATCTTAACTTTTGAAATAGGTCCTATTCTACAAACGCTTATTTTCTTTCATCTTTAAGAAGTATAGAAATTACATATATATGAAATTTTATATGAAAAATTTTGTATTAAACCCTAACTCTTAGTCTAAGCTACAATTAGATGAGAAAAGAAGTCAAGATATCATTGATAACTTTTGAAGCAAAAATTAATTTTCACGAAGAAGAAAAAGCTTTTTGCTGGTTAAAACCTTTACCAAACTAAAATTTAAGATAGAAACTTTGTTAACGAAATAATCGAACTTGAAACCTTTTCTTTTGTACAGACAAATTATCTAAATTAATAATTTGTTTATATAACCATTGTTTATATAACTATTAAATAATAAATTTCAGGTACATATGGTATATTTAATCAAATCGTACACGGAAAAAAATCGCAAGCAGAGTTTCATGAACCTTCAAGCAAAATTTACCGAATAGCTTGAGCTGAACTCATCAAGCAAGATGTGATTGACGGTTATAGAACATCTACAGAACTAGTTCGGTAAATTTTGCTTGATCAATCGAGTAAAAGAAGTTAGGCATACTTTACCTAGCCAATCAAGTAATTATTGCTCGCGCGCGTGCATTTTCTGTCGCTTGCAGCTGTAGTTGTTTACACCGTGTGATATGTACATAGCAACCGACAAGCGTATTTAATACACAGGGTGTACAAATTCGGAAAATATTGAATATAAAATTAGGACTTATAAATTAAACAACTTGAAAAGTTAATGTTTACATTTTAGTAAAAGAGAGTGTGTTATACACACTCGCAATTGGAAGACGGCAAAGTAATCTTTGCTTGATTATTTAGGCACTTTGAATTTGACTGTTATTTCAGTATGTATTACCGAATATTTTCAGTAACATTTGCCCAATAATTTCAATACATTTTGCTTAATTCCTGCTTCAGTGTAATCTGCCGAGCTAAATTAAGTAATGTTTGCTTGCGATTTTTTTCCGTGTAACCTCCCCGCTAAATAAACAACGTATAACAAACTCGATAATTTATTCATCTCTTAATGAAAGCCATAAATCCATTTTCATCCTTTGCGAGTAAACGAGCCGTCCAACTCTCGCAGGCACTACATCAAACAAGAAAAAGGAGACATATAAACGGCAAGAGACGAAAGTATATAAGAGGGTCGGTCGCGTCCTAGAAATCAAATCTCGACGGAACATGGAAATTTCGGGATTTCGGGAAAAGAAACGTCAGGCTGGCCAAGCAGTCTAAGCAGTGGCGTTCTGCTTTATGGGGTGTGTAATGACACCGTATGGAGCCACGTACACAGGCATATACGCTTATATATAGGCGGGCGCAAGGCCCAGAGGAGACGTAAAAACGAGAGATCGCATGTATGCTTTTATGAGGTTCGGCGAGAAAGAGAGAGAGAGAGAGAGAGAGAGAGAGAGATTCGAGGGGGAGAAAAAGGTGAACCAGGGGTGAGATCGAGGAACGGACAAGTTATTGGAAGTGCAAGTGATCACGAATTTTTCCTATGTGTCTGTGTGCGCGTGTGTGTGTGTGTGTGTGTGTGTGCGAGGCAGAACATCAAAATCGAGTGGATGCTGAATGGTTTATCATGTGGGACGGGAAACATACACTCGGTTTTTATGTAAATTGCACTCTTTCAGTGATTTTCATCCCCTCTGCTTAGCTACGCGGAAATGTGGCTGGTGGAATCGATTGCGAAACTATTGCCATGCTTTTACGAGTTTCTTTTTCCCTCGCGATGTGTGCGGATGAATAAATACAATTTTTTTCGAGAAATTGCGATCTTTACTCCTCTCTCTCTGCGTTTTTTGTTGTTATTTTTACAGTGAAAAGTCGATAATTATTGTATGAGCGGTGAGCGAGCGATGTGAAAGTTGCAGCGTAGGGGAATTGAATTTAATCTCGCGTCGCGCGCGCGACTCGCAAATCTTTTTCCTTATAAAGTTGCCTATAGCGCGCGTGCGGCGCGCTCGCTGTGCCGTGGAAAATGAAAGTTCCAAATTATCGGTACTGAATTATTAGCCAATACGGAATAAAAAGGCAGCAGCCTAGGCGAGTATAAAAAAAAACGCGTCTACAACTTCCAATCTAACTTTCCCATTTGTACAAAGTGCTGAAACCACATTCACTTGTCATCGTCTCCGACAAAACTGACTTTTCTACAAATGCATCTGTGTTAAAACCGAATAAAAACTGCGATATGAACCAAGTTATTAATTTTGATGCTTAAAGAGTGAAAAAACCTCGAGATAATATCGATCCGAATACAAAATTAGCTGCTTATTTGAATTTGCACCATACAGTGCTACTTATACAGTAATATCCACCGAGCTTACGTAACGGTACATTCTCCATCCACTCGGCAAAAAAAAAGAAAAAGCAAAAAAAAAGCGAACCCCAGCTCTAAATCTAAATTATGAAAAACCACGAAAGACACGAGTTACACGAAAGCACGTGTATATGATAAACTGCGAGGTATATAAGAAACGATATAGCTCCTTATGCACCGCCGCTGCCTGCAGATACATTGCGCACATACACACACACACACATATATATATATATATATATATAGAGAAACTGGCGGCGTGAGCGGGCGCGCGAAACATACATCACGGTTCGTAATATCTGAAACTGCAGTACCCCAGCGCCAACCGTTCTGTGCACCATGCAATAATTAACTTGGATTCTTTCGCTCCTTCTTCTTATGCTGCTGCTGTTGCTGCTTCTCTCTCTCTCTCTCTCACTCTCGGTCACGAATCCCGACCGCGACCGCTGCGACTTTCCGAAGCTTCCACATATACACTCCGTGCCAAGGGAGAAGAAAAATATTCACAACTTCCATGGTCGCGATATATAAACACAAATACACACATGCACGCCAGATGAACACGAGCGATTGACATTTTTCGTCTCCGTTGCACGCGGGATTTTATATTAAAGGTCGCGTGTATATATATATGTACGGGGAATTCGCCTCGTTACCTCAAACACGGTATATATCCGTACATCTACTTTTCTCCGGTTTTGTGTATATGCATGTGTATAAGCGATGTGTATACGTGCGCGATATTTCGGAATTTCTCAGGTGTGTGCGCAGCGAAGAGGAGGATAATACTGGTGCGGCTTAATAAAGCGGCGGGCTTGTTTTGTTTATCGCTTTACTTTGCGAGCGATCGGTTAATTAATTGCGTGGGCGTCGATTATACACGTAACACGTCGTTAAGTGTTTTTGCGAGGCTAACGACTCTCTCTCTCTCTCTCTTTCTCTCTCCTCTCTTTCTTTCTCCTGCACTTTATATGTGTGTGTGTCTTTCTCTCGCGTAAGATCGTTAGTAATGGCACGATGTATACCTCGGCTATATACGAAATGCTTTGATCCATTAATTTAATTTATGATGCAAACCCGCAAAGCTGTATATACTACATACGATATCGACTGATTGCGCAATAAAGACGCTTAATTGAATTACCGCTATTTTTCTATTAAAAAAACATTGTTGTGTTTGCCAGCAAATTGTCATCGATATATTATGATATACGAGCTATTGCCCATTGTTTCGCGAAATAGCTCTCGGTGTGCGTTGCGCGTTTATAGTAAGATCGTTCATAATTTACCGTTAATAGGATTTATACCCCGACAGCGATAAATTCTTTTTATGCTAAATCTTCCGACGCATTTCATAAACTGATTCACTTAATTTGCACGCGAGGACCTTGACGATCGCTGAATTATCGAAGACAATATTTTCATAACACCGCGGCATTTATCAAATTATTATCAAATGGCAAAAACTAATTTACGAGAGGAATCGCGCTACGATATAGCTTTATTATGGTAAATCATTCGTACGTTTGCGTCAGCGAATTTGATAAATCCTCGCGGTCGAACGCGGAAAACATTTTCGTATATATACTGCAAGCGGAGCGTCTATATGCTACGCACGTGTAACGCGTGCGTCTGTCGTCTCATATTTTTGTATACGGCTGCATATAGTCGCGTCCGAAAAGCGCGTTTCCATCCCGCGAGTCTACCTTATAAGGTCAGGTCTGCGTATATGGCGTATAAATTCCGTGTCCTACTTTGCGGGATGAAGCATATAAAGCCGTATGAGAATATGAGACAGCAGTCGCGCGAAAACAAAGTATATTATACGACAGCAGCATATGGGTGTTAAGTGCTGCAGCGGCCGTATGAAAATGTTTTCCGCGAATCGGAACAATTCATCATCCATATTATATGAATGTTTGCACAATCGCGACAATGAGATATTCCACTAAATATTCCAGTTATCGGCTCCGCGCTGTTCGTTCAATAATAATTCTTCGTGTCTCGCCGCAGCGATTTTAAAACGGTGGTATATGCAAGCCATTATATATATAGCTTGAAAAAATTGACTACGTTATATGAGCACTTAACCGATAATTTAATAATTCATAAGTTATCTGCGCAAGGCGATACATACGTCGGTGAAATATCGTCGTCTGTAGCTGAGGTTGTGTTTCTCTCTTTCTCTCTCTCTTCTCTCTCTCTCTCTCTCTCTTTCTGTCGACTTCCGCGACTCAGTCGACACGCGGAGATTCTCATATCTGATCGCTGGAATAGTTATGCATTATTGCCACTGTTTCTCTTACATTATTTTCAAATTACGCAGATACAGCCGTTCTATTAGCTCGCCAGACGTTATTTAGTCCGTCAAATGGCAACTGGGGGATATGTTGTAGATTGAAACGTTTGTATGAACAGTAATTTATTTGTGATTTTTATGCACCGACAAAGATTAATCAGCGATTACGATTAATAGAAATGAATAATGAAAATTGCATTGGTTATGAAATATTGACGTGAATAATGCTTGGGAAGTCAAGTATCGCGATGAATAAAGATGTCGGTTTTAATTTGAAAATTTCATAAAACGTAATAGGTGATTATATTTTAAAAATAAAACCCGATGATTGATAGTAGCATGTAATTGCAAGTATTATAATCATCAATTGCATTAAGAGTACAATTTTTTTCCACTAATAATTATTTCAAACTTTTCAATAAACTCTATTTTTTTTGTAAGAATAATAACATTAGAAACTTGATTAATAACTCCAATTAGTTTTTCATGTTTTTCATACGATTCCAATTAGTATTATTTCAATAATTTTATTATTGCATTCACTTATCTTGGTTCACCTACTTTGATATTTCTAGTAGTGATCATGTTCATTTAATAATTAGTTTAATGTATATTTTTATTTGTGCGATGCCACAGAACTGTACATACTTTACAATCATTTATCGTTATTGTACAAACCGACAGGGAAACTTAGAAATCTTCATACATTTTATATTAGCATTGAGATATTTTTCGTCATTTCTTCGTTGAATCAAAGAAAAAAAAAGGTTACAATTTATAGGTGTTTGTTACCAATGTCATCTGTGTCAATGCAAGAGTTAATAAAAAATATTGAATAATATATCATCTTATGCGGGTTTTGCAACAACACGTGTCACAATAGCAGTAAATTTTATCGTGTCTGTCAGATTAGAAATGAATTATAGTTCTATTATAAATATCTTACGAACTTTATTTAAAAAAAAATGCTGCGAGCATTTATGAAGATACCGATATATTTGTCACTCATAAGCATTTATTCTTCGTTATTCAATTACATACATTAGAATGCATTATTTGCCAACTCGTAGGCATATTCGATTAGAATGGATCAAAGGATTATTTGCTTTCTTTGGAATGGTAAAGTGCGCAAAACGAACGCAACATATAACATAGGGCATCGACGCGCAGATAGATATAGAGGACTAAAGAGAGAGAGAGAGAGAGAGAGAGAATAGAGGTATATAGGGGAAGGTATAGATCCGATGAGATCGTAAAGGCTCCTGAGTATCTACTCGACCGTTATCCGCCGCAAGTGAGAGAAACTTCCGCTCGGACGAGAACTTCGATACTTTGTCCATAAATTCACGATGCATCTAACGTTCGTTCGCGGACGTTGCTGAACTTTCGCGGGGGGAGTAAGCAAGAGAGAGAGAGAGAGAGAGAAAGAGAGAGAGCAAAGGAGACAGCCAGACATAGAGAATGGTAGACTAGAGCAGAGAGGCAGAAAGAGAGAGAGAGAAAGAGAGAGGAGGGAAGCTTTTGCCGAGGGTGAAAAACTAATTCGAAGAAAGAAGTACTACGAGCGGATCGGATTTTTATGTAGTACATACACTGCGCGTCACGGAGCAGGGAAAAGAAATTCTATCGGATTAGTAGTTTTTGTTTGCCTTTGCGGACTGCTGCTGCTGCTCTCTTCCAGTTCTCTCTCTCTCTCTCTCTCTCTCTCAGCTCTCCTCCTACTACTACTGTTGCTGCGGCTAATTTTTTTTACCTACTGCATTTATTTGCTCCTACGGAAGTTCGTTCAACGCGCGTTTCGAAAAAACACGGGACGAGTCGGGATCTCTCAAATATTCCCTTATAATATATTCATCGATAATTAAACTTCTTGTCAGGATTTCCAGCAATTTGAATCTTTCAATAAAATATTATAATTGTATCGTTTTGATAAAGGCTAGTCGTAAAAACAAAGTCGTATAAGAAACATTTAGAGGCGTGAAATTTAAAGAATCCGCACTGACGCTGCGAACGAGGCCATTGAATCACGCGGATAATAACGTTGGTGTTTAAAGGGTGGCGTCGTGCGAATAATAGATCGGTGCGACGTTTTCCCTATGACATTGAAATGCTTTTATGAGATCTGTCAGCAAAACCCCCTGCACTTGTCGAGGACGCATAAGGGTTCCACATATATATATCCATTATTCACAACTCGAAGCTTATGCTTTCGATCATTTATTCTTCTGCATCAGCTCCGGCTCCGTATATTTAAACAGCTCTTTCCTACAAAAAAAAAAAGAAGAAAAATATAGGCATCGGAAAATTCTGAAAGAATATCGTATATAAAGCGAGCGATATCAGAATTTTTCCCGCATTATTGCCAACGAATTACACTTAATCCCACCCCATATGCGCCGAGCTAACGAGCGTCCACCTACCGGTCATTTTCTCCGCAGAGCGCTGGTAATGGGAAACCCAACCCCCGCGCGCAGTATATCCAATTCTGTTTCGCAGTTAATGATCGAAATATCGCAGAATCGTCAACATTAGTACACCCCAACGGGCGGGAAAAAGACGGAGAAGAAGGTGAAATGATCCGCAAGGGTCGGACAATAGACTTTGCACGCGCTCATGTACATGTACACGCGAGGTCTCATATAATGCGGCAATGCTGCAGCAGCAGCAGCAGCAGCAGCAGCAGCAGCTATACTCCTGACAACACTCGCCCAATTTCACTCAAACAGAAGCCGATTAATTCCGGGGCGTCCAATTCAATCCGCTCGACGCATCGACGACTACCGCCTTCGCCTATACGCGTATGTATACATGTATAGCCGCCGACATGCGCAGCCCCGAGATCCATTATACATATTTTAAACTGTCAATCTGCGTCTCTCTTTCTCTCTGGTTGCGCGAGCCCCGACGAACGGATGGATTGGGCGGAAGGGGTCAGGACTCTGGATTATACTCCACTCTACTCTTTTCTCTTTCTACCCGAGGTATATATACGTACAAAAGAAGGATATAGACAGCGTTCGTTCGTTCGTTCGTTCATTTCTTTGTTTCCATCTTTCTCTCTGCGTCGATACACTGGCTGCGATGCATACATATATATATAGAGGCTCTCTCTCTCTCTCTCTCTGTCCTTGCCTGGCGCTCTGGCTTTTTATCTTGACTCTCTCTCTCTCTCTCTCTCTCTCTCTCTCTCTCTCTCTCGTCTTTCTCCGATTGCCTCTCATATATGCAGCGCACTCGGCCGATTACGCCCCGGAAAGAGAGAAGGAGAGAGAGAGAGAGAGAGAGATCGATCGCAATAATTGGTGGAGCCTATTCACTCGTGATATACTGAGTAAGATTGCTCCGAGATAGTTATAGGAGCTGTTCCGCTACTGCTCCAGCGGCGTATCGATGAAATTGACGTTGAATATCGTATATAGATGCGATTGCCGCGACCTGGCAACTTTAATTTTTTCCCTCTCCCTTTCTTCTTTTTCAACCTTTTTGCAAGAGATAGACTAAACCACTCGTTGCCTCCCTCCGGTTAGCTGGAAATTTATACCTGTCTCTTTTTTCTTCTCTCTCATCAGAATGGGGGATGAATTATCGACGAATCGAAGTTTCGTTGTGCGCACGGCAGTCGCGACGAGCACCGAAAATTATCGATGGGTATAAACTGGCAGAAAAAGAGTTAATTTCGTTGGTTAATGAGGCGACCAGCTGCTATACCGCTGCTGCCGATGCTGTTGGGATATTTTTGACCGATTCCGAATTCACCGCGGTTAATTTCATCGATCACTCGCGGTGTAATTTACTCGATGAACGATTTTTCCTCAAACTTTTCGTTGTTTTAATAAGTTGGTTTGATAGAGGAACGGCGGCGAAGTTTTATTTTGAGTGCGTTCGCGGTATATCGTTTGAATTGGGAAAACATTCTCTAAATTGATTGGATCTGGTGCACGAGCCAATTGTTAGTTTGTACGAGCGATGAAGGAAAATTGAGTATTCATTTAGAAATCTGATGGTTTGTGAAGCAAACAACAAAAAAACTAGCCTATTTCAATAAAAGAAAGTGAATTATTCTCGATAGGTGATATGGAGCGGTACTAATGATGTCCCTTGAGGAATCCAGCATAGTAGAAAACAATCATCGGAATAAAGTACTGGAACAGCTGTTTTTTTTTCTCTAAATGGATTTCTATGCATAGCACTCCGATATCTGTATGACTAACTTCTATTTATCTACTTATATTCCCAACCTAGAATAGTAACAAAATATCTGATTCACTCGTTTAACGTATATATCCATTCAATTTTTGAGCAAACAGAAGAATAACTTTCTGAATAGCTCGAAAAAAAATGTTTAATCGATGACAAAAGAACGATGGATTTTGTACTTCGAAGAAGTTAACAGAAAATCGTGTGAGTAAATTATGATTCGAGAGCTGTTCGATAATTACGAAGATTAAGCATGAAAAATAAGATAAGGTTCCGTTTCCATGAATATACGGGATGGAAAACTTATATTTTACATATATAGTTTTTCGCTGACCGATGAATACTCATAATTATTTTCGATCGACGGAATATCGATATGATAGGATCGCATCACGTTGAGCCAGGCATCCATACTTCTTATCGAGTCCCTTTAATCTCAATTTACATTTCGAAAAGATGCATATTTGAGATCGATAGGTGTATTTATGTCGCGACTGTTCTGTTGTTCCAGAATGTCGTGATTAATATTCTATTAGATTGCGCCGAGTGTTTTTAAGATAATATTCATAAAAGTCAATTTATGCAAATATGCGGTAATCAGAGTCAAAATATATTTCTCAGCGATGTCGCTGCTGAGTCACACTGATTATCGAATGATGCACATAACTATTTTACAGATTGTGTGCATGTATATTTATATAAATATGTTTTCCTAGTACAGTAATGTGTAAACAAGTGTACAAATGGAATATAGAATGAATCACTTATTTGCTTAGTACAGTAGCATTATAAATATTATTCTAGTATTTATAATTGCATTTTCAGATTCCTTCTTTCTCTCATTCATTCTTGTACTTCGCTATTTTAATTTATAGCAGTTTAACACTTTACGTAATTTACTTTAATCCAAAGAAAAGATCTATTATTGAAGTATAAGCAGCGAAGCATGTGGTAAAATGAAAACTATTTGTATCAACATTATTCCGATGAAAAAAATTACCTAACCTATACCATCAGATCAAAAGCATCTCTTCATATATGCTTTGAATCGCTATTTAAATCTATATAAATTTCAAAATAATGCAACTGAAAGCATCCTTCACAAGAATGAAGACTACAACATTTTCCGTAAGTACTCGTTCGAAGTTTATTCTTTCGAGTGACTTTTCAATCTATCCAATTCAGATGGTATTTTAAATAATAAATTAAGATGGCGAATAGTACATAAACAAAATAACAAATCAATTAGAATTTCTCAATTTCGCGCATTAACCGCTACTCGCCAATTCCGCAGCATTGCGAGCGCCTTGGAATAAATTTTTCCTCGAATCCAAGCGAGTGCAATTAAAACAATCGTTTTTCTTGATTCGCGCACTCCCCGAGAGCTGCGAACGTGAATGTCAATTAATTTAGGCGAGAGAGAGAGAGAGAGAGAGAGAGAGAGAGAGAAGCAACGCAAGCAAGCTAACACAGAGAGCTCGGCGAGTAAATCAGCGAGGACGCGCGTCGTATCTTTAATTTCGCGATTCTCTAATAGACTCGTTTTATATACGGCAAAGGACGCCGGGCGCGACATCATCCACGACGGAGTCGCACGGATGGAAGAAGATAGGCTATTCTCTTAGTTACGGAGTTTTTCAACGCGATCGAATGACTGACAGGCCAGACAACGACGACGACGACGACGACGACGATGGGGACGACTAGTCGAGGCGCACGAAACCACCTGCGAGAAGCGCTGCCCAACCCAAACAAACACCTTCTCTCTCTCTCTCTCTCTCTCTCTCCGTTTTCTTCTTAGGCGATAGCTCTTCTATCGCAGACAGTTGACGCGTCGTCGGCTGGCGCGTCGACGGGCACTTATGATGCAGGGGGACACGCGCGCCTCCACTAATCGTGGATTCTTTTGCGCGCTCCGCACGCGACAACGCGGTAAATCGATTGCTTACGGGTACTTAGGGACTCTTATTTTTTTCTTCCTACCCTCCTTATATGTTCCTCTTTCTTTTACTCCTTTTATTTTCGTCTCTCTGGTTGAGTCTTACTGTTTGCACTGCGCTCATTCGCGCAGGGAATAACAAAGTTGCGCGCGGCTGCGGTGCGCCTCTTCAATCATCGGAATATCTTGGCATCTCGGCTTTACCTTGAATTGGTCTTATGGTATACGAATGGCAATTAGTTCATTACATTTTGGCACACACTATGCGTGCGATCGTATTCTGCTATTTCGCTCGCGCGTCAATGCGAATCCGCTGCCAAAATCGGTATCTAAATATTTCGTTGATGTTGTAGTATGGCAAAATATCATCACTTTTAGGATAATGATAAATGAAGATCTCGCATTCGCTGCTTTTGTCTATATAGCAGAAAAAATATAGAAAATAATTCTAAATAGCCCATCGAGATATAAATTCATATAAATCACGAGACAATGAAAAACAAAAAATGACTTCCTCCTCCTCATATCCACCCAAAAATCGGGTACCACCCGTTCCATGTTCCCAATCAGTCACACTCGCGCCACGGTCATTTCCCATCTTCCTATACACCCTCGAACCGTCATAACGTTAAAACAAAAAAAAATCCAAACATACACGCCGAGAGACCACATTCCAGCTTACAGAAGCACACACAGAATCCATGCGGTCGAGGGAGCTATTTTTTATCCTCATCGACGCGCAAGTCGTCAAATAAATCAGCGCTCTCGCTCGAGCCGTCAAATGAAAGGAAAAGCATAGATCAGCGAGGAATCACGAGGGAGAGACAAGCCAAGTAAAAGACAGAGAGAGAGAGAGAGAGAGAGAGAGAGAGAGAGAGAGGAAAAAAGGAGGAGGAAAAGAAGAAGCCGCTATAGCCATCTCACACAAATCAGTCAAACAAAGGGGAAGGAAAGGAGAGATTCGCCGCGAGAGAGAGAGCGATGATAGACAGTAGTGGACGTCAACTCGCTCTTTCTCTCTCCCGTGGTGATATTAGTCTAGCGTGTGCGCAGGAGTGAGAGAGAGAGAGAGCGAGGACGACATCCCGTCATTGATAGATTTCTTCCAGGTTAGGGCGCATTAATAATTCATACGCGCGTGCATGTGTGTGTGTGCGTGTGTGTCATCTCTCGAAGCTGCTGCTCGCGTGTATATCAGCTTCTCCAACAGCAGCAGCAGCAGCAGCAGCACATCGCCATCTCTGGGTGCACATATATAGCCGGTATATACCATCCGGCAAAACGGCAACGGTATTCATATCTCGAGAGGATCGATTCCATATCCTCCTTCTCTCTCTCTCTCTCTCTTTCTCTCCTCCAACTCTCCACTGCAGCAGACAGACGTTGCGCTGCTGAGCTCCTCTCTCCCTCTCTCCACTTCTCGCATATATGTATGTATAATACATATATGTATGGAATAAATGTTTGTTTATGTGTGTTTACGCTCGCGGACACATCTCATGAGGCTCTCTCTCTCGCTCTCATTGCTACCCCGTGCGCGAGCGCGCGCCTCGATGCATTTGCATATAAAGGCATTCCTCGCGAGCGAACGCTCGCAAGCAAAGTCTCTCCTCTCTCTCTCTCTCTCTCTCTCTCTCTCTCTGTCGCGGCCGCATAACTGTAAGTCCCCTCGTTGACAGGATCTGCCAACAATCTGCGTACATGCATGATTTGCTGCTCGGCTACTGCCAGTCGATGTCTTTACATAGGCTCGCTGCACACACACACACGCACACACCGACAGACTGCACGCGGATAAGTCGAGGCATTAATGCTTGCTCCCTCTCTCTCTCTCTCTCTTTCTCTCTGGAACTGCAGACGTAGAAAGAGAGATTCCGAGCGCGCGAATTTATAGACGGCTACCAATGGTTTCTCGCGCGCGGCTGCATATGCAGCCGAGGAACTCTCTTTGGCGGCTGCTTGTGTGTGTGTTTGCTGCTGATGCTGCCTCTTCTTATATACGCACACACTTTATCCCCACTCTCGGTGCCGAGGATGAGCTTTTTATGGAAATCATACGCTCTATTATGCGCGATTAACGCGCTGCATGAGGGATATAACGACCTCGGAGAGAGGAAAGACCGAGAGAGAGAGAGAGAGATGAATGTTATTGGGCTATCGCATGCTGAGGTGAATTATTTCGGTTTCGTAATTAACTGTATATGCGGGTCTTGTAGCTCTCGACGCGAGCGGCGCTGCACCACCACACGGCTATCGCACCCGCGAGCTCAGGCTTAGATCGTAAAGTTCGCTATACTCGCCTCTGTCCGTGCAGCAGCAGCGAGCGGAGATATATACAAGCTTGGAAAATGCACTTTTACAGCTGAGCGCTATATGGTATAATATTTAAAAATTAGCGAGTGCGGCGGAGATTGGATAAAGTTAATATGCGGCTTGGTCGCGGAGACACTTAGGCAACTGTCCCGCAGTCTCTATATATGTGTATTTGTATGTGCAAGTTTGAATTACGTAAACTTCGTGGAAATGAATAGATAATATACAACGTTGTAACCGGTGATTAAGGAGAACTTTGTTGTAGATTTGTATTTCAAGTGCGCGATCTATAGAGATTTGGTTTTAATTTGTAGTTTTATGTAGATAATCGATGGTAAGAGTGTATTTCTGTACTGTTATTTCTGTCGGTATAATTTCTTAAATTTACGCTTTTAACAAAGTTTAATATGTTTTTTATTTGTTATAAATTTCGGCCCCGAAGCTACGAGATGGATATTTGGAATTATACATGAAAATATTTACGTTGCAGTTTTATCGCAATACATTTAAATCGGTTAAAGTCATTTAGATGTAAATATAATGTCGTAACTGCATGCACGAGAAATTTTTTAAATATTGCATGTGTACCATAAAACTCAAAAGTAAAAGTAAAAGTGTAAATGTGTAAATGCAAGTTTTCGATAATTATAATTCCATATACTCTATAATACCGTCATTCGTATAAGAATATCACAATCTACAAAGGATGTTTTGCCTACATCTACAAATAAAATTAGTGCAGCTATTTATAACAAACTAGAGCTAAACAACTCAGTCTTTCCATGAAAAAATCTTTCCAAAATAAAGAAAAACCCCACTTACAATGCCGGACAAAGTTGCAGCCTCATATCGATTTCCCATTACCGCACTCGGTCAGTTCGACCCTGCCAAACAGAGATGAATGATTCTCCTCGTAAATGAAGAAGAACCCCCCCCCCCCCCCCACACATACACGCAAGCAACTCTCCACCTATAATCATCTATACGTAGTAGCAGCAACGTTTCACACACGTCCTCTGGTCACACGTCGCTTTATACACGTATACACACGTCTATATATAGGAGGTGAAGACGAATCTGCGGCGCCGATAGCACGAGCCCCGAACCGAATGCAAAGGACGTATACAGCACGGATCCGCATAAATATACACACATACACTTGGAGGTGTATAGGGTATTGAGTCCGGCGCACACGGCGGAGTAAAAGCGTTTAGTATGTTTTGCGAACGGCCGATAAGGGACTCGACAGATATCGGTCCTGGACGCCTAACTCACCCAAAGCCCCTCTCTCGCTCTGCTCTGCGCCCTTTTATATCCTTTCTTGTTGGCATCTCTCGCGAAAGTCGCTTTGCATGCAGACGCGCACTCGCGCCAGTGCAGCGCCTCACGATGAACGCATATGTTTAGGCTTCGTTAAAGCCTTCGCTTTGGGGAGATGAGACGGTGCGCGCGGCGCGGCCTCGAGGATTGATAAAAATAATTAGGGGCGTCGCGATCTCGGAGGCTAATAATTTATATATACCGATCTACCGGGGACTTGACGATTCATCGAGTGATCGGAATATATTGTTGGAGCGCCGCGCGACTCTGCTGAACTGTCACACCGAGGATTGGTCCTTTGCAGTTTGATGGATCTTTAGAGTTCGAGGGATGGGTATGGGGATTGATTGGGCTGATGCGATTTGCCTGCTAATGACACGCTGTTGTTTCCATCTAATCGGTAATGTCTCGTTCTGAAAAGTGTCACTGAACATTCATAGATTTTATTTTTTACTATGTTACATACAAGTTTAAAGTACACATGTAAATTTCAGTTGTACATAATCACATTCGAGAATGATCTGCGTATGAACATTCTCATACTTAATTTCGTCGTTTCTTTCTCGCTAATCAAGGACAAAAG
Organism: Megastigmus dorsalis; assembly: GCA_900490025.1. Classification (NCBI taxonomy): domain Eukaryota; kingdom Metazoa; phylum Arthropoda; class Insecta; order Hymenoptera; family Megastigmidae; genus Megastigmus; species Megastigmus dorsalis. The sequence goes on from UELU01145734.1 coordinate 22,779, forward strand.
CACACCCCAAAATTAGCAAAAACTATTATGCACACCACGAATCGTCGACCCATTCAGTTTCTTATATTCACGCTAAATAAAAGATTTACCCGTTTGCAGTCTTCAGGTGGATGCTCAGAAAAAGCAAAGAAAACGAGAGAAGCTTCGTTAAAAAAAAAAAAAAAAGAAAAAAATAGAAGGCCGCGAGCAAATAAGTTTTGAATTCTCACAGAGAGTCGCTATATATAGCGTATATACACGTTCGTCGTCCGAGAGCAGCTCATGCACACGAGCAGCAGCAGCAGCAACGCCGTCAGAGGACTTGAGCCGAAAGGGAAAAAAGGGGCATCGCGATAAGTTTTGGAGAGGCCACTGCCTATACGTGCAGCAGCAAACCTTGGCTATATACGCGCACCAGGTTATACATACATATATACACTCATACACACAGGGTCCACTTCCAATACACACGCTCGTCTCGTCCGTACGTATATATGTTTATATATATATATGTATATGTATATGTGCATAAGCGAAAGGAGATTCCCAGCCTCCGGGCAGAGAAGCCGCCCATGAATTTCGGCTAATGAGAACATTTGGAGATACGTCAGTTCCAGTATGCTAATGGCCATACAGATGCCGATACAATTTCAAGATGAATCTCTCCCTCCCTCTCTCTCTCTCTTTCTCGCTCGCTCTCATCCTTTTCGCTCTTATTCCACTCTGCTCTTCTCCTCCCGCTCTCTCTCTCTCTCTCTCTCTCGACTCGCGCCAACTCTGTGTTCTTATATTACGGCGCTCAGTCCGCCATATATCAGCATTAACTATCCGTTTGCCGGGAGGAGAGAGAGAGAGAGTAGAGATCGCACACACACATATACACACACGTATTGCACGCGCACACAGAGGCATAGAAGAGAGGGTCCGAGCGAGGTCCGCTGCTGATGCTGGTCGGCGTCTCTCTTTCGCGGAATTATTCACGTAATAAACGAACGAGCACTTCGCCTAATAGTCATTGTTTCCGCAGAAAAGTCCGTGGGAGCTGTCCCACCGCGCGGGTCGGACATAACCGACCGCTCGCTCGCGGTATAAGCTACTCGCCGCTCTTTTGTGTCCGCACGACTACGAAGACGACGACGACGAGGACGACGGGAGCATCTTCTGCGGTGTATCTTGCACGAGACTCTGTGTGGCTCGCGATCTGATGCGCTGCGCCCTTTCAATCTCCAATAATTGGGTTAGAGAGCTCCGGCCGGGGCCTTTTATTATAATGCTCTCTCTCTCTCTCTCTCTCTGTCTCTCTGTCTTTCTCTCCGAGCGCGTGGGTTTCCACTATGGCTTCTTCTTCTTTGCTGCTGCTACCGGTTATTAAGCGCCGTTTGCATCCTCCGCTTTTGCAAAGGTTAATTAACCGATCGGCCTTGGCCGAGAAATTTATAGGCACGAGATATGGATGTATAGGCCTATTCGATGTTGTATTTCATTTAGACTCTTTTCTTAGCCAGAACTTCCACTCTCTCTCTCTCTCTCTCTCTCTCTCCCTCGCTGCTCTTCTGCGGAAGGGGACCAATAAGGCATTTCGGAGATTAATATCTGCGGATGAATTAGTGCGCTTGTTTACGTTGAAATGGAAATTTCGTGTAGTTGGACTTAGGAGGCCGACACACCCGTGGGATCGCGCACTCGGTATATACATACCTTATTCTTATTTCGCGACGAGGATGTATCCGGATCAGCCCTATATTCGATAATTATATATATTCTGCGGTTAATATTTTATTTATACCCTTTGGCATCTGTATTGTATAGTTAGCAAAACTTTGGTCATCGACTGTAATTAATTATTTATATGCATGATGCAATTCTTCGGTATTCGCATTATTCATTTTCTTTGCACATAAATATATAATAAGGAAAGTGTGGCCATATTTCATCTTACATAGAACTGAACGAAGCAAATGTATTTATCAGCCTTGTTTATGATAATCTATGATAATTCAAATAATATTAATAATTAATAGTATAGAAAGAACTAAAGGCAGCTGAAGTTGCAATCCAAACAAAGACTTTCATCACTCCAGCCTACATTCAGACGTTGTACAAGTATAAATATTAGACATTATATAAAGAAGCCCTCGACACCTAAAACGCAACCAAAGAATCACTGCCCATTCTCCCGCCTAATAACACCTAAAAATCCATGCGGATATCGCTGAAGGCAATCCTGATGCTTTTAATTACTCGCCCAGCCCAGCCTCCCGAGTAATTGATTGGACTTGGCTCAAACTCATCGCGGACACGCCCTGGATTTCGCTCGCTTCCGTCCGATATATATGTATATATTTATATATACACACACACATAAGCACAAGCACACAGGATAGGTTCGTTTTCCCATCCTCCCTTAGTTTCGTCAAAGTCGGCCAATATATAGTTGAACTTAAACGTTGCAGCTCATCCCTTAACGCGTCCAGAACTCGGGGCAGTGGCGCGCGGGTTGCGCGAGCCCGTCCAGCCTGGCACATAGAGCGCGCAGCTTTACTGCCGCTCTCGGGCTTCGGCCTTTATATTGGCCCAACTCACCTGCACCGAGCAGCAGCTAGCGAGCGAACGCGTTCCTCATAACACTTAAATTTACGCCTCGCGATAAAGGCGTTCGTCTCGTACGGGGGCAGCAACAGCAGCGCCGGCAACGGCAAACCCCCGACGTTATGCTATTCGATGGCCCCCCAATCGCGCTCGGGTTACGAGGATCAACTTTACGACTTCTCGGCCCGGTGTAATGGAAAAACTAATAAAAAATGAAAAAAAAAAGAAAAAAAAAAGGAGTAGAGGAGGAAGAAGACGAAGAAGAAGATTCCTTGTCCTTTTTGGAACGTGAGCGTATATATACGCAGGGAAGTTGATTGCGACCCTATATAGTATACGTGGAAAATGAAGAGATCCGGAGGACGATCTCTCTCTCTCTCTCTCTCTCTCTGTTCTGCGCGAGCTGTAAAAAAAGATCCGTAAAAATCTCCACAGTGTATGAATGAGCGAGCTGTGCAGAGTTATACTGTCGAAGAAGCTTTTATTCCGGCCATAGCGCGGACTGACTTCTGGGCGTTATAAAGATTCATTGTGGAGGGATCGACGGAAAAATTGGTCGGATCGATTTATGACACGCGGCCGGCAGCTGACTTGTGACCTCCTTCGATTTTTCCGTCTGGACGGATGGCGCAACGGGACGGATTTACAGCCTCGGTCTGTTTCCTATTGCTGCTACTGCCGCTGCTGTATATAATATGGTCAGCCGCGCGCTGCTGCTGCTGCTGCTGCTGCTTCCTTTATTGTTTTTTACGCTCGCGCGCATATACAGCTCTTTTTGGAGAAGTCGGTCTCCATAATATTTACCCGCTGCTGCGGCCTTACCTGCTGCATTCACCAAAAGAGAGAGTCCTAAATCTTGACTTTTCCTGATGCGCTCGTGCACAATTTTCGGCTTTTCTGCAGTCTGTCGTCCTTTTCTCGGCATAGAACCGGAAGATTTAGTAATGCTTCTTCCTCTCTTCTTACACGCGGGCGTTTTTACATATACCCACAAGTAGTTTTTTTTCTCGGAGCTCTTTGTACCTTGCTGGTTGACTTTGGGGGTCGACAAAAATTTAGGCCCGACAAAAGTTACAGGTCCGATAAGTGGACGCGGTGGTGAAAGTCAACGAGCACCGGGTGTTCCTTGCATTCCTTGTTTAGCTATTTTTTTTCTTCTTTTTTCTCTCTTACGTGAGCCGACTTTTGAGTTGTCGGAAGAGAAATAGAAAATATTTTGGGAAACTTGGAGAAATCGGTCGGCGACAACGAGGAAAATGTAAAGAACGAGGGAGGATGTTTACAGGTATACACAAAGTGAAACTTTGCATTCCAAGCTAATGATTTTTGAATAGGTGGATTTTTATCTCTTCCGATATTCTTATTAACAATACACTGGACAAATAAGTTTATTACACTATTACTAAATTCATCTCAAAGATATAATATAATAAAATGCTTCTGAATTATAATCATTAAAAGTTTATTGGAAATAAAAAAAGTATTTATAATAACGAATTCGCACAAATTAAAACAAATATTCATCTATAGATTCGCCACAGCACACATAACATCTTAATAGCGATCCCCAGCGGGCCTTGTATCATCATATCAAGCTATAACATAATCAGTGCCTCTAATAACATGATTGATCCTATTAAAACATAACTCGCTCATTAATAAATTGAGCGGTCGGCTTGATTCGAAAATTGATCCCTGTCACTTAAACTCACATATATCCCTTATCTAAACAAGCCCGCCTCTGCTTCTGCCCACGCACTAGGCTCATAACGCGTGTGTATATATGTGTGTCTGCGTGTGAGTGTGTGTGATGGATGGATGCGCGCTTGGACGCGTGACGACGAGCGCCGGAAATAAATGATGATCGCAGGCGCGCGCGCGCGAGCGCAAAGCAACTTATGACGAGCGCGCGGCAAAGGGTTATCGCTTTACATGAGGAATTAGCCTTGTCGACACGGCTGCAATGCTAATTGATTATTGTGACAGTGGCGGGACCGGAGGACTTAAGTGGCACCCGCTATGAACGCCGCCGCCTGTCTCATCGATCATATCGTCTGGGCGGTGTATAGCACCGGCTCCTCTCTCTGTGTATATGTGTGGAAGCTCTCTTTGATGCTTGCTTTTATCTCTTCTTTCAGGTCTGTCGAGTGTGTCTTGCTCTACACAAAGTGGATTGCTGCTTTACGCGGCTATTCCTATATGATGATACGTGGAATGTGGCGTGTGGAGAGATTGGAGGACGTGTTCATTTCGGTGCTGTAAAATGCAAGTTTGTGATGTGGCATGGGTTAAAGGTTTGCGTATTAGGATCAAGTTGATTTTTAATGCTGTGAGTATAAAATTTAGTTAGATGAATAAGTAAAATTGCTTTAAAATTATAGTAAATAAATCAATAAAACGTAAAGATAGATTAATTATTTTTTCAAATATAAAACGTTTAAATAATGTCTAAATTTATGTTGTAGGAACATCTTGTGTCCTAAAGCTTTTACTCAAGAGCGATGCTTCGTAGAACTTTTTAAATATATACAAGGTGTTAATTGAACAAAAGTAATGAATAAATTTATTGTTTGATGTAAATTAAAATATTTTATAATTAGTGCCTATTGCTATATGATATTCTTTTAGCGAAACTTTAACTAATGTACGGGATGAAAAGTTTTATCACATTTTCACCATCGTAGATCTTGAATGTTTTTTAAATCATGCATTTTTCCGCTACTTTTTAATAATATGTGTTTTACAAGTCCTCTCTAACAGGAAATTTTCATATAAAAAATTATTTATATCTATAAAATATAAAATACATCAAATCGGTTTATCATTCACTATTAATTTTCAGGTAACCCAAGCCAGCTGCATCATCCACACCGCATTCAAGACATAATTCTCTCCGCGCAATAGTACATATATACACATTTCACCAGGAAGAAAAAAACTTTCATTTCCCAAGCGATATATAGACATACATACACAGACATCCTGCTAGATTTTGCTCGTTACCAAAACCGAGGCAAAAGCCATATATATATACGTATACAGACTTACACCACACGCTCGCAGCAATATAACAAATGCTCAGCGGCCATAAAGGTCATCAGCGGATCGTAAGACGAAAGCATTAATGACTAAGTACCAGAGGGAATATAACGGTGAGGGTAGGAAATAAAGCGACGCGGGAGAGAGAGAGAGAGAGAGAGAGAGAGAGAGAGAGAGAGAGAGCATATAGAGCTGGAGCAGCAGCAGCAGACAAGGTGGGGAATGTAATTGCTGACTTAGAGCCTGCCATTTCCCTCATTCGAGGGCCCGAGAGCATCAGCGGCACCGACTATATCCTAACTTCTCTCTCTCTCTCTCTCTCTCTCTCTTTCGCTATATATATATATAGAGAGAGAGAGAGAGACAGAGGCGCGTTCCTTAGGACTAGTGCCGCGAGTGAGCGAACGCGAAACCCCCAACGGGCCACAAATTTATTTATGTCGATAGTATCTTGATTTGTCGACTTCTGCCGCTCATTTATATCTTCCCCTGAGTACTCGCAGATATTTTCGGACTAACGCACCTACACATGCCGACTCAGCCTATGTTTATGCGTATGCGTGTGTGCGTGTATGTGTGTATACGAAGTGGCTTTGGTGGGTATACATATATATATGAGCTTCCGGCGAAACTATACGACCTGTCGACTTGCGAATGCACTTGCCGAGAATTGCATGAACTTTGCCGCTGCATTGGCTTTGCGGATCGATGTCTGCTGTAGGTATGCCTCGGCTTTGTTCGAGCTTTGGCTCGTTCCCGTGTATGTGCAGAGGCTTGTTTATTTGCTCGAGATTGCATCGAGAGCGATGCGATGATTTGCTTAGAGAAACTGCAACTCTCTTTACATTCGTGCGCGCATATATCATTCTTAAAAATGTAGTGCTGATTTGTATATACCGCGTAGAAAATGACATTGCTTACGTGATTTAATAGAGGCAGAGAATAATTTCTGGAATAGTACAAAATCTATGAAGGAAATAGCTACTACGATCCTATTTAAAACATAATGAAAATCACTTAATATCTCATTATTGCCATTTATTATTTTCTTTCAATCAGATGTTTATTTTCTACGGTATTTATAATGCACCGCATCATTATCGGAAAAATAATTTTAAAAAAGTAGTACCATTATCTTAGTTTAAAGAAAATTTTCATAATTAAAAAAAATGGAATAATGTAGATTGTAGGACAATAAAAGGTAAAGCGGAAATTCAAAAGCCAAGAGAAGATGTCGAGCAGCAATACATCCTCCTTCGCCATGCAGCAGCAGCAGCAGCAGCAGCAGCAGTGATTTTACCGTATAGCAGCAGCAGCAACTCTTACGATCGCTAATTCGCCGTGGCATTTAAATATTAACGAAGCGCGGCGAAACGAGCAGCAGCAGCGTCGGTACACACTAGCGTACACACAGAGAGAAAGAGAGAGAGAGAGAGAGAGAGAGAGAGAGAGAGAGAAGCAGAGGCGACACTTGACCGTGATTCGATCTAAATCTCAATTTTAGCGCTCGGTCGACTGCGAGCTCGCGCGAAGAGGAGGGACGTACCCCCCGCACACACAGACACACACGTATATACACCAGTCAAAGCTGTATGGGGCCGGGGCCGCCGCCGCCGTCGTCTATAGAACACCCACACCCACACCCACACAGACAGCGACGGCAGCAGCATCAGCTCTATATCCCCGCTTTCTCTATCTCGCTCTCCTCGCCGCGTTCATCCAGTGAATTACTTCGTTAGTGGCTACCTTCAGAGGGCTGTTAATTCCTGCAGGGCAGATTATACAGATAGGTTTATTGCAGCCGTGTCCCAATCTAGTGTCCGTAATGCCTCGCCGTATACCTACTATACCCCATCCATCCTATATAGCTATATATACATATATATATAGAGAGAGAGAGAGAAGCGCGAGATCCCCGAAACCTATATAATGCACATAAGCGGCTTTACGTGCGCGCCCAGCCTCTCTCCTGGTCTATGTATGTATGTGTAGGTGCGGGAGTTCCTCCTTCTAACCCTCCGCGAGTGGCAAGTTGGATACCTCCGTAAATGGGGAATGTGTATCGGGAGAGAGGGTTTGTGTGCGCTCTGCCCAGTCTTGGCCAAAAGAGAGAGAGAGAGAGAGAGAGAGAGAGAGAGAGAGAGAGAGACGACGCGCGGAGAAGCTGGGCTATGCCGGGTATAAAGTCCCTCTGAGTAATGCGCCGCAGCTGACCGGACTGAATTTGTCAAGTTTTATCAGTTTACTTTATGTCTCTCTGCGGATGCACGTCCGCTATTTTGGCAGAATTCAGCAATGAGCTGTGTAGAATGTGCACTTGTAGTACTTGGGTCCTGATGCTTTCTAATTACGAGGATTGATGGGTCTTTTGTGGCTACGAGATTATCGTATTTTTACGAAAGCGGAGGTGAAGAAACGATTATTGGGCTTTATGACAGAGCGGAAATAATTAGATTGTAAACTGTGTATAGGCAGCGAGTTTCTTTCTTTTTCTTTTTTGGGGAGAATGACGTACTGCGCCAAGATTCGCTACAGTATTTTTTTTTTAAATTCCCTCATTTTTCGCGTGAATAGGCCTTTTTCTGCCTGCTATATCTGAATATAAAAACACGTTAGTTACAGGCTGAAAAAGCGTATAAGAGGTATATAAAGCGGCAAAAAAACTGTCGTGGCTCAAACAAGACGAGATATTAAAATATTACATAAGCTATGAATACATACAACGTTCGTTGCCCGGCTATTACATACAATAGTCGCGCTATATGTGTATACTGAGCAAAAAGGCTCGGCGTCCGTAGCGCACGAGCAACCAATTTCATACCAATAACCCGCAACAACAAAGTTCCCTCGCACGTCCGATTGATCCGCGCGAATGGAACGTCGGCATGAAAAATAGCCAATCCGGTCCAGACTATAATAGTATAAATCTCGCCTTTATACTAACCATTTCATCACGGCCGAGCGATCAGCGCCGAAATTTCACAGGAAACTACTGCAGGGGTCTCTAAAATGCGTTCGCGAGAAATTAGAGGGAGGCCAGCGACAGCGGCGGCAGCAGCAGCAGCACCAGCGTCTGATTTTAATGACGCCGCATCGAACCCATTCACATATACACACACATACAGCTGACTCACCGTCGAAATAATCCGAGTCCCTCTCTCTCTCTCTCTCTCTCTGACTGTGTGCGAGGGCATCAATTTAAACAGCGCGTGCGGCCGGCGATTCGTCATTTACGCGCAAGTTGCGCGCGATCTTCGACGTGTGCCTCTGTGCTGCTGCTGCTGCAGGGGATAATGCGGGGAGCAGCAGCAGCAGCGCTTCTGTGTCGAGCCATTAGCCAAAATTGGAAATTGACTCTCCTCGAATCCGCTAATGAGCTTGCTTTGCCGAGAGGGTATACGTTATAGGCCGTTATATAGCCGATGTATGAGTGAATTTATGCGACGCAGTGACGATCGATCGCTGGTAATTCGTGTCGATTTTTTCTCTACCGCCTGCGTTCTAAATGTTTGGTAGCTGGTGATTTAGGATGCCGAATTAAATCGGTGGCTGTGAATCAGCTTTATGGCTGCCCGTCGAAGTTTTGCCTGCTGCGCGACTGATATATTTGACCAGCGACGTGATTGTTTAGCTTTTATAAGCTGAAACGTCGCTGCTGATGTTTAGCGTTAATTCGTACTACAATTATGAGTATAATTAAATTTAGTGCTGAAGAAATTATTATAATTCATAAAACAAAAGCATTTTATTTTTAAAATGTTATTTTTTTACTGTAGTTCAGTACAGGGCGAATGAAGCTTAATTTTAGCGCTGCATATAAAGCATGGAGTCCGCGAGACGGTTGAATATTTAAATGTCGAGGGTGAGGTGGGGAAGGGGTGGGGATGGTTGGATGATCTTTTTTTAGGCGGGGTGTGCAGTAGTGCGCCGAGCGCTGGAAATTCATTTCGCGCGAGTCACGTTCAAAAGTCAAATTAGCATGTTAATGAAATGTTCGATAAATCAGGGCAGCTTATTGCTCTTCTTGTCCACGAGCCGAGGGCACCACCAGGCACCAGTCGCATATATATAGAAGCATGAAAATGAACTTATCTGCATCAAACGGTGATTATGCCGTTAATGAAGGAAAAGTTATACCGTAGGATACCTCCAAGTATTCCCAAAGTTTTCCCGGCGAGAAGCCTTAATCTCTGCCGATTGAAGAAACGGAATGGAAGCGCGCGGCTCTGCACGCCCGTAATACCTCGTTAAGAATTCATTTCAGCGAGATGCTGATATCGCACGCTGTGTTTCTTTAGATTTTTTTTTAGTTTTTTGGAGGGAGGTGAGAGAGGTGGAGGAGACTGGAGATAAACGTTGAGCAAAGTTGCTTTCTTATAGTTTGAAGTTCTGGAAATTGTATGTTTGTAAGAGCGACTAAAGGCTGTTTCTTGCTTTTCGATTATTTTTAACATTTTCCTTTTCATCTGCTTCGTTCCTGGGTATTCCAGCTTCCTTATTTGTTGCTAAAACCTGCTGAAATATTTTTAAAATTATAATTATTATAAAGCCTACCTATTAAGAAATATCCAAAATCATTTCCAAAGAAATTTCTAAATTACTAAAATAAACTAAAATAACTACATAAACTAAAATAAACTGTTTCATACATTTACCTCAGTTGTATCAAGAACCAAATTGGAATTTGAAATTTGAAGATCAACAACAAATAGTTGTTCTTGATCGTGAGGCTCATTTTGATTCTAAAAAGTAAGAAAAAAATGTATAAAAAATTATATTCAAATTTTGATAAAATACATTATGAACTGTATAAAATATATTTAGATACTTACAATTTTCACATGATTATGTAATAAATTCAACTGACATATTTAGAAAAATGTCTTATTCTTTGAAATTTTGATTCGTATTTGGAAAGGTCAATATATATACTATATATCTATATCTCTATAGATTATTATCACTAAAGATGATATTATATTAAATTCCACTACTTTTTACATTGGAGAAAAAGGAGGAGAATATCCTCTAAGGATGTCTTGTGCTTGAGGTGTTCGATAGATTCATTTTCATATTTTAAGAATTTTGGCGAGCGATAATTTCATCAATACTTTAAACTGGCATTGGATCACGAATATACCTATTCGCCTAACATAGTTGAATTAACGTTAGTAGTTGTCGACTGAATGAACAGAGGGAGCATTCCAACCTTCCAGCGGTTAAACGTTTTCAAGTTTATATATAACTGTATGTCCCTCCACAACTCGGCTATGGAGGTTTTTACATATTTAATTATTAACTCTTTTTCATTTTTGTGTCTTAGATAAAGTTGTTTGTATCTTACTGAAGGTGGGCAAGCAGGCAGTCTCATACCCAAAATACTTTACTTTTGAATAGTATTTTTAATTACTGTAATTAATTACAACTCTTTTTTTAGATTATATTTTAAAAATTTTATAGTTTTCTCAATTTTTGGTATCCTTAGATTTCCTACTCTTTAACTTTCTCTTGAATTTAAACGTCCCAGTATTTAAATTCAATTTTTAATTACATACATTTTTTTTATTTAATTTTCTAGTAAGCTACTTCTTGCAAGCATGTATTTTTTAAATTAAATGAAGTTAGATTTTAACATTTTTGACATTGAAAAAAATGTCCCAGATCTTCACATATACAAAGTCTGTGTGTTTAAAAAAGTTTGTGTTTTTCGACGACAAAATACTCAAGCATGTGTTTTGTAAATTAAAATGAAGGATTGCAACATTTTTGACATTTAAAAAAATATCTTTCACATATACACTCTAAACCTAAAAGTGTGAAAAATGGAAGTGAAAAGTGTAAAATACGCTTTTTAATCCTTAAAGGGATTAAATGAAAGGTTTTACACTATATGAAGATTGATTTCATATATTCACACTTTACAAAAGATTTCGTCTAGTGTCAAAATAGACTAGAAAATTTAAAAGAGCGTATCTCCCAGGTTCACTTCGGTAAGGACGATTATATATAAACTTGTTAAAGATTTGCCGTTTGAAGATTGGAAAGCTCCCTCTGTTGATTTTATCAGTAACTTAACTGTACTATGTTAAGCAAGAAGGCGTTTTTGTCATCCAATGCCAAATTTTAAAGTATGAATGAATTTATCGCTCGTCTATAAATTAAATATAAAAATGAATTTATCGATGATTACAAAGTATGGTTTACTTATTGGTATATTTATTGGTGAATGTGAGTTACTGTTGAAAAAAATTTTTTTATTGAAAATGATTAATTAGATTTAAATGACTTGGAGTATTATAACTCGGTAATTATACTATTTAACTCGGTATTTATAGAAGAACAAGACTCAGTGTTTAGCTGATTTTAAAATAAAATATTGAATAATTTTTTTAAACTCACCAGTAAAAAGAAACATTTTCACCGATTAAAAAGTTTTTACAAAAAAGGAAGGTAAAAATTTAGCAAAAAACGCTTGATTACAACTGCACATTTTAAAACTAAAAAGAATAAATTGCAGATTATTTCTCTATAATCTTATAAAATTACAAATATAATTCATCATGAATATTGCGTAAAGCCATATAAATATTTCAGCCAACGAAGAATACGTTAGCGCGCACAACTCGTGATTCATCGCCGAACGTTTTTCAGTTCATTAGATCACGCATTAATAGTATTCTAATATCTAAATATTTAAATATAAAGCATTAAAATGACATAGTAATATAGTATCTTGATTAAAACGGCAATAATCCACATAGAAACGCGGGAATAGTTTTCAATAAATCGAATTCAATGCGTAATAAATAAGTGAATCGCAAGTTAAAATATGGATTCTCGATCGTTATAAATCTTTAATGGCCGCATGTTCTATGAGGATGACTAGTCACTGGCAGAGCCATTAATTCTCGCGCATATAAAAATAATCATCGCGAGTATAGCCGCTGTTATGTGCTGTGGCTATATTCCCGTACGCTAAAATATGATCGGTGAGTTGTGGCCCACCCAAACTTCTAAAAGCAAATACTTTACATTGCCGATGGCTTTCTAAATTCCTTTGAATTAGCGTCACTCTGGATTTGATGGAAAAGAACCTAATTATGTTGTATCATCATTGTCTTGAAAATATCGTTGATCGAATGAACTTTAATTAAAAATCATACCGTGTATTTCTAGAATAATTCGAATAAAGCTCAAACAGAAGCCGTTCGACCAATTAATTACTTATGCTACTATCGATACATAACGCAGATTAATAATAATTAAACAAAAAAAAAAAATAATTGCTAGGTCGTTATAGACGCTCGTAAAATCGGTAGCAACGACTACTTACGGTCTTGCAGCAATCAGTCTTCATTGCGCAACCGCGTAACTTTTTCATCCACGACCTCTCTTGTATCCATAACAGCAATAAATTATTACCTAAGCTACAGCAAAAAACCCAAGTATGTATTCATATCGCTCTCATCAGCTACCGGTGAACGGCACGATCGTATCGCTCAAAATTTGAATGTCTGCAGTCTCAGGAAGCGATGCACCTCTCATCAACAACGACAACCTGCACCGCGGACCGGATTCGCCGTGGCCTATAGCGCGTCACAAAAATTGATGCTCGGGAAGCACAGCGGATAGTCCTCCGCTTCCCCTCCTTCCTCTTGAAATTGCCTTTCACCGGATACACCGGCATAATTCATTAACGTTATGCTTCAACGCACGTCTGGGAGAGAGCACGAGAGAGAGAGAGAGAGAGGGGAGACCGCGGCAGTTTGCACTTGGCTAGGAATTAAATATCTCGCGCCGAAGGCGAGAGAGAGAGAGAGAGAGAGCGGGGGCGGCTATGAGGAACTACCGTGAAATCGCGATTCGACTTTTTGTACATCTGCGGGCTTCATCCTCGCGCGCTCTTGTTTCTTTTGAGGCAAGTACAGCGCACGCCCGAAAGAGAGAGAGGGAGAGAGAAGCCGTGAAGAATATTTCATGGAACATCGATTATGATTGGCCGCGCGGCAACGAAAATCCGGGGATATTTTTACAGTTTTTTTTTTCTTCTCTCTCTCGGTTCTTATTTTTCGCCGCAGCTCACCGTCCGTATTCGTCTCTCTCGTTTTGTCGGTCCTTTGTTTTGGTTTATTATATATCGCCTCCGCCGCCGCCGCCGCCAACTATTTATTTTTTTATCGGCCCAAGCGAGCAGCGCAAAAGTGCTGCGTAATCATTGGAAACATTATATTTTCATTGTCGGTTTCGATTCTGAGCTTCTCTCTCTCTCTCTCTCTCTCTCTCTCGTTCCTTTTTTTTATTATTATTTCCGCACCCATCGCTCAACCCCGACTCGAATCGTTCAGTGCCGCGAGCTGCGTGTATGTGTATGTGATTGTGTGCGTGTGTATGTGTGACCTGTCGATCCATTTTTCATGCACACATCGCTGAATAAATTGCCAATTCAGAAACGGATTAATATACGTAACGAGAATCGACGGTGATTAAATTCTTCTCTTTTTTTCTCTCTCTATTCGCTCCGATACCGATGAGTAAAACAATAATGGCTCGACTTGGTATTGATTTCTCGAATATTCCATCGTCGCGTCTTTCAAATAATTCTTTCAAATAAAAATTCTACATTCGAACCAAGATATTTTAGAAACTGCACTTTTTCATTCGAGAAGAAAAAAAATGAAAAAATTCAATGTTAATTTGTTGGCACACTCCATCTTGTAAAGTATGGCGTTAGATTCGTATCAGAGGCGATAAATTAATAACAAAGCAATTCGCCGGCGATTAATCAGCTGGGGCGCGCAACTCGGCAAGTGAGACGCAACGACCTTGAAAAAAGGCACGGCGCGCGGCGACTGCATTGCACACCTCTCTCCCTCTCTCTTACTGGTTCTCGCAGAGCGGAGCGGGCGTGCGCGCGCGCCAGGGGCATTATGAATATAAAGCCGCCTCCTAATTGCATTTGCCCGGTAATTTAGCTGGCAATAACGGCCGCCGAGGCGGTCCATAATTATGCAGTTAACGTCAACATTATTATCCGGAGGAGGCGGAGGTGGGATGGTGATGCTGCTGCTGCTGCTGCTGCTGCTCTCACGGCACACACGTAGACGCGGTGCGCGCGGCGGAGACCGAGGGCGAGAATCTCTCTCTCTCACTGGAATTTCTTCGAGTTTCCCTGCAAACGATCATATTTACTTGCGCGAACGGGTTTAGGGGTGAACGCTCCTTATACCCGACTCGAGTGCCGAGATATATTCTTTTCTTTTGGGAACATGATAATGAGAGCGCGAAATTAATAGTGGGAGATTCTTATTAAAATCACTTCTAAAATTGAGGGAAATCCATGTTTATGGATTGCTCAACTAAATGAACTATGAATGAAACTTTAAGACTGGTATAACAGAAAGGATAAATTTTATAAGCTTTCTTCCACGATGAGCTCTTTGAATAACATTAATGCATAAGTTATATTTATATTTCTTAATATTAAGAATTCAAATAACCGACCGTGTCTCCTCTTTTTACATAAGCATATCTTATTGCTCAAAGTATGACATATGGAACGGCTTAGAACGTACGCGAGATAAACATCATATACTAAAACTCGTGGATCTTTTGATATTAATAACTCCGCAATAAAAATCATAATTTACGAAATATGCATATAACGCAATGTGAAACGGACGCGCGGGCGACAAATTATTTATCGCCTATCCATTCTCAAAAAGAAATTTCGATCAGAAATAAACTCTCTTAAAAATAAACAGCCGCGAGCAGTTATACAAGCCGATATACAGTTCGCCGGCGCGTCCTATATGTGTGTGCGTGTAAAAAATATAATAAATCCCAGCGAAACGATAAATTATAAAAACACACACAATTTCCGTCGTTCCGTAACATATAAGCTATTTTTACGAGTCATCGGGCGCCATAAAACTTTCCGTAAGCGTATATCTATTGCGCTATTGCATAAATTATACCTGGGCGAATGACAAAAGGGAAATCGCCGCGTGTAATAGAGGCATGCCCATCTTGTCAATTTTCGGCGCAGTCTTTCTCCTCGTGTACACGAAACTATATGAAGACGATTCCGATATATATATGCGTATAGCTCCGCGACGATAAGACGTTAGCCGTTTGTTAATGGGCGATAGGTTAAAAATAGCGCCGCGTAGGCAGAGCCGTCATAAATCCTGTAGAGAGTCTAGGGTAGATAGATAGAGAGAAAGAGAGAGGAGAGCCGGATAAATGCGCCCGCTGGGTATTTATTCAAAAAGCTCGTCGATTTTCCGGAAAAAAGGTGATTATTCTTCTGGAAATAAACGAGCGAGGGAATGGCGCTCACAAGATTGTCTAGTCTAGATGAGACTGTTTTTAAAAGCCCCCCCGTATAAAGGTTATTGCGCTGATGGCGCGCGTGAGCTCGATATTACAACCCGGTTCTTAGTTTACCTCGTTCCAACGTCCTTTTTCCTCGCGCAGACGCTTCCTTCTCGTACACTTGATTTAAGGTCTTGACTGTGTAAGTATGTGTGTGTGTGTGTGTGTATGTGTAGGTCTCGCAGCAGCAGCAGCAGCTCTAACCATGGCCGCTTCGATGCTCTTTTATGTGCGTTCTCGAGTTTTACACACCGAAATGCCGCTTTTATTTCGTTTTACATCGCCTCGATCTGAACTTTTTCGATCTTTTTTCAACAAAAAAAAAAAAAAAATATCGTGTAGCTAGACGTTTTCAGTTTCTTCCACGTATTATATATAAATGTGTGAAAGATATTGTGGCGCGCTCAACGCGAAATTCTGTCATTGATGTTATGCGCGCATTGCAATAATCCGGCATGCAAATAATTAATAACATTTATAATAAGAGCCAGTTGTGGCAAATTCCATTCCTATTAAACAGCAATTTCAGAATTGTTTATTTTAAATAAAACTACATTTAATTTGCATTTGCTATACATCTTATCTCGAGAAATAATTAAAAATCTTAATATATTCTCAAAAATGTAAGTATGTAATGTAGAAAAAAAAACCTTGAAATATTGGTTCTATCTCAGAACTACACGTAAAAGGGGTTTAACGAGCAATATAGCCTGTACATATACACAAAGCAGCGTCGAATCCATAAAACCATATACAAGCAAAGACGTTAGTTCACAATTCCGAATACCTGTATATCTTTTACGGTCTCAAAAACGCTACATTCCCAGAATAAAAAAGAAAAGAAGATAGAGAGAGAGAGAGAGAGAGAGAGAGGCTGACTGCCCCCTTCCCCAGCGCCTATATTCCAAAACAATTTCAGTAACATGAAACGTCATCTCGGTCAATTTTCATAAATAAAATAGCCTCTTGAGAGAGGATAGCTATTCTCGAATCTTTTTAATAGGAGTGAGCCCCAGAGGCGCGGATATAATGCTCGTGCGAGAGAGAGAGAGAGAGAGAGCGGCTCGTTTCATTCATAAATGTGTCCGTTCATTCAGAAAGCCCAACTAACACACACACACATGCGCGAGTCGGTCCGACGGGATTTCCACCTCCTCTCGCGACGACAAGTCCAAGTCAACGCGTTCTTTCGCGCCAGATAGAGATCTTCCTAGCGATCCACACACACACACACACACACACACACACACACACACATACAGACACACATGTGAGGGATATGTACCTGCCAGGCAGCGGTGGGCATTTAACGCGTGATGAAGCACTTTATGCTGGCGGGCACACACGCACGCCTGCACGCGGCTCGTATAACCTGGACCTCGAGCAACTCGGGGAATGAAAAAGCCACACCGATAATCTCTCTCTCTCTCTCTCTCTCT
>UELU01145736.1:0-31383 GCA_900490025.1 Megastigmus dorsalis
GCCCCCAGCCCCCCGCCCATTGCCCCCGCAAGCTTACCAAACAGAAAACCTCCTCCTGGGAAAAGCCGGTGGCGGAGGCGGCTGAACCCTGGCCGGATGCGCCCTGTCGACGCTCTCGCTCCTGAGCGCCTGCACAGCCCTCGGCAGTCTAGGTGCGGCCCTCGAGCCCATATAGGCCTCCTGATACATGATGCCCGTCTGCTGTCCATGGCCGTGGAACTGCTGATGCTGCTGCTGGTGGTGATGGTGCTGCTGCTGTTGCTGGAAAGCGGCCTCAGTCGCGTAATTGCCGCCGTGGAAGCTGTTCCAGCGGCGGACCGGGGCTCGTTGGCTCGGGGTAGCCGAGGCGGGCGAGGCCGGACTTTGACCGCCCACACCTCGCATCTGGCCCATCGTGTGCTTCTGCATGCCGCTGCTGTCGGACGTGGGACAACCGCGCCGATCGCCTCGCCATATCATCAGCCAGAGCTGAGCATCTCGTTCGGACTCCCTCCGCTCTTATTTGGGAGCGTGCGCTTTTCTTTTGTCAGCGCGATGCGATCTGCTTTCTCGTGGCAGTGGCGCACTGTTGGAGATAGTTAGGTAATTCGAGGCTGAGGAATGATGATTTCGTGCTGCGATCTTCACGCGTTTGGCTGAGATATGTTTAATAGGATTTTTGTACGGAATTTCAAAATTGCTTTTATTAGTATTTAATACCTTGCGCAAAAATACATTCCGAATTCACATTTCTCGAATAGTGTACTTTAAACGAGCAAAAGTAATTTCATTCAATGCATATGACAATTTAAATAGAATCTAAACAGAATGCAGCAAGGAATATAACCGTGCAGTAACCTATTTTTTAGATTTTGCATTCCGAATCCGAGCACATGGAAACGTGAAAATAGCGCGCAAGAATTCCGGCCAGCGACAAAACTGAAAGCCAAATATTTGCGAAATACCAGCGAACGCGTACATACGTATGTCGCAGCAGAGTTCTTGTGCAGTGCAGTCTCCAGTGTATACGCGTTACGCGAAATTTCGCAGACGCTCGGCTCTTCAGCTTTGCAGCAATATGTATCAGTGGGCCTAACTATATAAAAACTAAATTTATTTCCAACAGTGCGCCAACAGCGGTTCGTCTCTCCCATTCACCTTTTATTTTTCTTATCTCCTTTCGCGCGTAGAAAGAGAGACGGAGAGAAAGAAGCAGACGAAGAAGAAGCTGTCCCTGTGTGGAGTGCTTTTTATCTTCTCTCCTCCTCCTGCTCGCGGTGTTCTTTTTCCAACTCCTTTGTCGGTGCGTCCGGAGTTCGGAAGGCAGCAGCAACGAGATTTTCGTCGCTATATACACCCGTAGCTGTTGGATAGAGAGAAAGAGACGAGTTTTTCACTTTTCTTTTCTTATATACCTCCTTCCCTCTCGGTTTTTTCTCTTTTTTTATTATAGAGAGAGAAAAGGAGAGGGTCGAAGCAAAAGCTGCGGCTTCTTTATGCATTCTCTGCGGTTTGGCGGAAAGGTTGTTCCAGAGCGAGTTTCGGAGGGTGGATACGTCTCGCTTCCTCCTATCTTTTTGTTCGCGACCCATTGTTCTTCGACTACCCGGGAGAGGGGGGCGGGGTGAATAAATTTTTGGGTCTTTTAATGTATTCCCCCGCTTCAAGGTTTCGATTCAATTTCGAATTCCGATATATATATATACATACTTTATATATGGCACACAGCTTATATTCGAGCCATTATGCGCACATCTGTAAGTGATAACGGAATTTTCCTTCTCGGGGGTGCAGGTGGTGGAGGTGCGGGGAAGAAAAAAGAATCCATAATGCAAATTTTTTAAAATTAAAGTATACCGGGTATAGCTGGCGGTACAGTCGTAACTCCTCGCTATCTCTCGTGAGATATACCGGGGCATTCCCGTCGAGCGCATCTTTTCCCTCATGAAAAATCGACTGCATAAAGTTTGCGCGCAACACGCGCTAAAATCGCGTAATGCCTCGCTCGTGTACACTATACATTTTTAGTACCGCCCGAATCTGTATATGCATATATATATGTATATGTGTGTATGTAAAAAAAAGATTGCTTTAAAGCAGATGAATATAACGCTTCAGAGAGGGGGAACATGCGCTCAATAAAACACTTTGACACTCGAAATTTCTTTTCATTTGCACAGTACACTCGCGCTTCTGGATTTTCCGCGAATTAAGCTCTCTTCAGCGAGAGAGAGAGAGAGAGAGAGAGAGAGAGAGAGAATATTTGATATATCCTCAAAAGAAAAACCAGTGCCGCGTGCAGTTCTGCTTTACGAGGGTGTATAACAAATTCCAAGCATACACACGGACTTTACTTTCAAAAAGACTTCACGTCACTTTGCTCGTGTGTATTTTCAAGTAGCCGCGCCGTTACCAGCTGAATCAAAGAACACGTACGGAGCCAATCAGAAGCAGTCGCATAGCCGCGACTTACCACTGTCATAAAAATGTCCGGCACACATCAGTACGTTATATAGACGAGATACGAGAGTATAACGCGTAGAGATACACTCCTGCACACTTGCCCGGGCCTTTTTGCCACGATATCATGCGCGCGAAAGTTGAGTCTGTCACGTCGCAGGTAGAGCCTATCAACTTCTCGCGGCTGCTGCAGTGACTGTCTTATCGCGATATGATAATGGACGTGTCTCTAACGGAAACTCTCTTATATGCGCACGTGTGTGCGTCGCATCCTCTGTCTCCCAGGAGAAATGGCCGTAGCAGCTCTCACGCCCATCGCGTTGTTCAAACTTTGCCGAATGGAGTAGTTGCGCGCGCGCGCAGCTTTTTTTTGTTTCATTAATATTCCCGCAAGCTCGCGCGATCGGGAATGAGGTGAAGTTTTGAATCGACGCGGGAAAAATTACGTTGGATGCTCCAGCAGCTGCAGTCTGCTGCTGGCTGTCATCCTATACGTCGAGTCTCGCTTTTTATGCAGATCAAATAGTTTCTGACGAGTTCGTTCGCGTGGCTCGGAGGTTTTCTTGTTGTTGTTATTTAGGAGGGAGGGGGGGAATTAATTTACCGCGTTATTCCGGCATGTTTGCGTAGAAATATTCTGCGAAATACACGGATAGATTTCTGCTATTTCCATCGAGTACATATTAGTTATAATAACGATACAATTTTAGCGCTGGCCTTGTTGCCGAGAAATATGTAGAGAAAAAGTTTTGGTGCGCATTGTTTATAGTTGTTGATTAAACAGAACCGTGCGGTACCGAAAGTTCGCGCGTGCTCGCAGAAATTAATTGTGAATATATTTTACTGAGGCGACCTGAAAGCTTCGCATAAGTTCTGCTTTACGGCAACACACGATATTATATTAATATAATATTCTCTTTGAGTTATAAATCGATTTTATCGATAACCGCGCTTACCGAATAAACACTCTCAAAGTACATATTGGCAGGTGCACTTTTATTTAAAATCTTTTAGTGTTCTGAGTTTTTATTAAAAATTGAATATGAGTATTATTATTAAATCGATCTATCAGTTTTTCAAGCACTCGTTCATTGCATGTGCAAAAATGTAGGATTTCGTAAACCCAATAAGCCATCAAAAAACGAGATGTTGATATAAAAACATCGTAAAATACAAGTTGCCATCCCCATCCCCTTCGATATCCAAAGCCGCAGATGAACTTATGTAAACAACGTCGCAACAAGGTCCAACAATATTTTTCCCAGTCCTTAATACGAACCGCGGTCGCAGGAAAGAAGTTAAATTGTCTATTCGTTTACAATGGCTGGCGCGCGCATCTCGTCGCGCATCCAATTTTATTCATAAGCAAAATCTCGGTATCTCCATAAAGTTTAAAACTCGCCGCGCGCACGTCCGCCTCGCCTATACCAAATGACATATCTCCAGTTTCGAAACAAAAGCCAAAGCGCCGTACGCTACTCTTCTCTCGAGGAATATCAAAAGAGCGCGAAACTCGCGTCAAGTCGCGCGAACTTCCGTAGCGGGCAAAAGAAGAAGAAGAAGAAGAAGAAGAAGGAGCAAAAGAAAAAGAAGAAGAAGAAGATAAAGAGAAGAGGAAGAAGAAACTTCGTCTCGCCGCAGTCAATGCATTTTCCACGAAGTAATTCATACCCAAGGTGCGCGGTTTCGCCTCCAGTCTCGCTATCGACTTTTGGAAAACGCGCGCCGAGGGTTAAAGGGTGTAGTTTAATTTCGCAGCGGCTGTGGAAGCAGAGAGTAGGAAGATAAGGGACGAAAATAAAGAGGATTTGGTGAGCGAGGGTTGGGAGAAATGGGGCGAGACAATGAGCGTGAACCGAGGATTATGCGGTTAATTTATAAATGCGTGTATATAGCTTTTCTCCTACACTTGTTTGCTCGGCCATGCGCACAGACGTTTTATTTTTATTCCTTTTCGCTTTTTAGTACGTAACCATGATCGAAGCTGAAAAATTCAGTAAATTTTGCAGCACTGTAATATTCTTTTCAAATATATGTACACGTGTGAAGTTTCAAATCTATACTATTTTCGTGTATTTCGACGAATGGAAATAAAGAAAAAGGAATTTCGATAAATATTCGCAACTGACACACAAAGCTTTTTCTCGTCCAGGTAAAAAATAGTATACCGGTATCAGGGTTTTTTTTATTGCGGATATAACGGAAAGAGAAGAGAAAAATAGCGAAAGCGTAAACATGACATTTTATAAACTCGACTAAACGACTGTAAACAAGTGCAGTATGAGCAGTTTCGTTGTTGATGCCTAGTACGATTAACCGGAAAATTGTGGATGTATCATTAAAGTACCAGTACGCGTTTTTTTCCTTCCGCAATTTCCTTATAGAGGGGCTGTTCTCTCAGGCGCTTGCGCACAAGAATAAGAATAAGAAGCAGCTCGGTCGAGTTTGCGTGCCGCGGCGAAACTTCCCGTCAAGGTCCGAAAATCCTTCGTCGTGTCCCGGCGCAAAATTTTCCTCAAACTTTCCTTTCACCACGAGAAGTAGCCGCTGAATATTTCAGCAACGAGGGGGCTGCGAGTTTTCAGCGGATGTTCCTTTTTGCAATAGTTTGACGAAAAAAGGGAGAGACCCCGCCCACGGCGCCTTTATTTATAAGTCACGCGTCGCAATGAAATTGACTGTTTTATTGATATTTCGCGGTAAAAAAGCCAACCAAGTTGGTTATTAATAATCGTATAGCGTATAAATATAGGTGAGATGTATTTTTACAAGTGCGCGCGCATAAAAGGTCTGCCGTATATATGCCGGCGCTGGCGCCGATAATAATCAAGCACTTTTTTGCGTATCCCATTGTAATTTTCTAACTTTGCCCGGGCGCTGGAAAAATGGATGCGAGAAAGGGAGTCGATATGTACGAATCGGAGAATGTTTTTAACGAGTTTTCGTATAATATTGCGCGCTGCTGCGTGATATTTCTTGTTTTGCATTTAATTTTAATTGGGAAACTACTTTTAGTCCATTGTAAAATATTCAATGATATTACTTTCGAAAATAATATTGCACTTCTTTCAATTTGTGCATGCATAATTCAAGTATACCTATGCTATCTGTTTTTCATACCTTATCGCTATTTATAATTGTAAAATGGACGATCGATGATTTTACATGCGTATTGTGAAACTGTTACTGCTTTTCAAATAGCATTAAAAATTTGACTTAAATATTGGACGCTGGTAGGAAATGACAATACGATGTATGGCCTTAATTAATTTAAATTTTGCACAAATAGGAATTTACTTTTTTGTAAATTTTAAATAAAACAGCTTTGAATATCTAGGGAGCCAAATATTTAAATATGAAGTTCTTAATGTACTTGTTAGAGCAATATGTGACAGACGGTGCGGATTTGTACGATACTGGACATTTGAGACAAAGAAATAGTTTATAATGACATGAAAATTAGAGACGCCAATAGCAATTATCAAAACTGGGTTATGAGAGCGAAACGCTTTGATTGCACTTTAATTTTTCCAGAAAATAAAAATCGGCTATTGCTGTCTTTTTGTTTAAAACTCATCTCTCGTCGTGTTCTTTTTTTCTTTAAGTTCTCTTTTGTAAAAGCACACAAAGGAAAAAAAATTACATATCATAATTTTCATAAATTATATTTAAAAAATGACTATGTATTTTAAACTCGGCGAATTTGCTCTTATAAAAATCAAAACTAAAATCGTTCTTCCCTCGCTATACGGCCCCACAGACATAGAAGTAAAACTCCAAGGTCAAGCTGTACAACCATCAGTTGAGAGGATTTTTCTCACCGCTCGGATGAAAAAGCCGCCCGAGGGAAATCAATAGGCCGTGTCGATGGTTAATTGAGAGGGACAAGAAAGAACAGCCACGGGGAGTCTCCGACGCTAGTAACAGCGTCACAACTGAGAGTAAGTCGAAAACCGAGAAAAAAGGAAACACACCACGCATACACATATATATACACCACGTATACCCGAGAACAGCACCAACAGTTCTTAGAGAATTTCAGAAGATTAGCGCGCGCGTGAACGAATTTTCAGGTGTACCTTTGTGTGTGTGTGTGTGTGTGTGTGTGTGTGTGTGTGAGAGTGTGTGTGCAGTGTGTAAAGCAATTGGTCAGAACTGCTATGCACCTGAAAGAGGGAGGAAGGTGAAACCTTTAGAGGCCGCAAATCTTCTTCGCCCCACAGAGTATATTCTCTTTTCTTCTCGGAGCTCGACTATAGAATGTATATAGCGGGTTAGTTTAGAGGATTGTACAGACGAACGGCCCACTTAAAGCTTTCGTGAAAATCGAAAAAGCGTGTGATGAGCGTGGGAGTGAGCGAATCGCGTGGTTTGTTACGACGCTCGTGTGTTGGCTGTTCTACAATACGGTTTCAATTTAAAGATAATATTTTTTTGTACTCCGAAAGTAGCTTTCGTTTATTTTTTTTTTGTTTCTTTTTTCAATTTTGTCGTTGACTGCGGAAAGGTATTTTTGTTTTATATCTTGCTTTTAAATGACGAATTTCAAAACGTATGCGGCACATACTATTCATTGAAAACGATATACTCAATGGTGATATTTCGCAACTGCATTTTTGTTTTAAAATTTCGAATATTTTGAAAGCCAATAAAATTTCTTTTCTGGTTCCGATTCCGTTATCATCGCTGTATACTGAATTTATATTCTATATGGCAAAAGTATAAATGTAAATGCACAATTTTTAATTCACTGAATGACGTACACTCTAAAAAAAAGAGTATCCATGATAAAATATACGAAAGTGACTTTGATACAATCTACTCCCTTACTTTCCATAACTCGTATAATATATAGGCATCCCAATTAAATTAATTTTTAAAATAGTGAATTTAACTTACATTCACAGCAGCCTGTTATTTTAATCCCAAAACAAAGGCCAAATTACTCTTAAAAATTCGCGGAAAAGGTTTTTAATTACGAGTTCGGTCGATCGCCAGGATAATAAGGAGAAATAATTATCGCGAAAGCCACTTTCTAAATTTCTCGGAGTGAAAAGTGAAATAGATATACGACACTTTTTCTTCCCAACACGCGCAGATACCCGCGCCTCCTCACTTCCACTTAAAAAATCGCAAAAAGCTCAATCTCTCTAATGCTTCCCCTCTCGACACACATTATTAAAAACATAACTTTTTAATAGCTCTGTACGCCTCGAACAACCAGCTGTCTAACAATAAAAAAATACTACACATCTCCTCACCTCCATAAAAAGAAAGTCAATCGATAATCTTATATCTAAAAAGGAAATACAGGGAAGAATAAGAGGCGGCTTCTTTTTTTTTCCCCTCGCGACGAGAACTCGAGTATTAGCAGAGAGAGCACAGTGTGCAGCAGAAGCGTCCGCAGCTGGGTGAGAAGAGTGGAGAGTTTTCAGTATGCATCCGCTCAACGAGGCCGCAAGGCCGCGAGGCACGAGGAAGCGTCTACTCGCGCGCACACATATACACACACATCCTTCGTGCGGAAAAGTATAGCAAGGAAGAGGGAGAGAGAGAGGGGGGGGGGGATAAGTATAAGCAGCCGGGCCGCGATGAAACGGTTATACGTGAGCGCCTGCGAGCCGAGCGAATGTCGAGATTCGTTCGAGCCACGCTGCACACAACTTGCACGCCAAGAATAAATCTGACTTTTTCTTGCTGAATTGATTCTGTGCTCTTGTTTTTTTTTTTTTTGAATTTGGTTTTTGGTTGACAAAATCTTTTAATTTAATAGAATTGTTTAAACCGAGTACGCTGTAAATGGTTTGTTATTTTATTGATTGAAGCAGTTGTGGAAATAAGAAGATGTGTTTGTGTTACTAATTATGATAATTACGCTAAGTTCAAGAAGTATATAAGCAAAATTATCGTATAGCACAGTAATTACTAATTGTACAGTGGAATTTTTGCAGAAAAATTTCTCTTCCTACAAAATTAATTAAATTAACAAAATACACAATATTATTTGTGTTAATTAAAATTTTGCATAAAAATAACTAATTTCTTAATGTTTTACTTCAGCTTGGAAGAATTTGTCAAGCGAATTCATAAGTAAGTTATGCGAAAGTATCAAAGTTTTTATGCAAGCTACAATAGAAGATTGTTTATATATCTTCATAATGAGTAGCAGTAATGAAAACCGAAGTCTGAATGAACTTTAGAGTTTAACAGAGTCGCATTGTTTTAGAAATATTTATACCTATTCAATGAAAGGAGACTTCTTTGGCCGCCTGCACAGCGCAGTTTCAGGAATTAAAGCTGCACCGTGGCGCTTATTTGTGTTATTTTTAAAGTAAATTAAAATGGGAGACGTCGTCAGCTGCATAGAAATTTTAATTAAAGAAAACTTTGAGTTCTCACGGCTTGGTGAGCTTCAAAGCTACTGCGGATATGGCCTCGTGCATAATATGCAGGAGCGTCTAAAATGGTCGAATAACTAAAACGAACGATTTAGCAGTAAACGATTCTAGAAAGTATACCGGTTGATCGATTAATCAAATTACAGTCGCCTCGCATAAGTACTTTCTAGCAATAACTGCAGGAGTGAGACAAAAAATCCACTCTACAATTGCAAACGCGATGAGCGAGTTTCCTCTTGTACAATGAAAAAAGCGAGCTTTTTGCAAGCCCATTAAAATGTCATCGCGAGAAGCGAGTATTTAAAAACACGGAAAACTAGCTCGCGCTCTTTTCTCTACTTTTTCAATCAGTTTGCAAATGCGAACTGTTTGCTTGACTTTCTGGACCGGGACTATAGGCGAGACAGAACTTAAGAAACGGTCCGAATTCTGCGAGTATCGACATTAATATTTATGCCACATGGAATGCTCCCAAGAGCTTCTGCTCCAGAATGATCTAATAAAACTACTTCGTACAAATTTATTATCGTAGAAATATTCGAGCACGAAAGCAGAGCCCGCGGGAAGTTCGCAGCAGAAAAATAGCGATCAAATGCTTTCGCATCCTTGAAGAAACGCAGGCAGAAGAGTTACTTATAATAATATAAGCAAAGCGGACGAGAGAGGTTCAATTTCGAAACGCGCGCGAACCGTGTCTTCCGGTACAACGATCTCTTTCTCTCTTTCTCTCTCACTCTCTACGGATACATCCGTCTTTTATCCTTTTTCTTCTCCCGTCTCTGCGGTCCGCGGATATTATTACGAGACTGTAGGTACAGTATGTATATACGTAGACGTCGCGAACGCTAATGAGGATGGACGCGGAGAGAGAAAGAGAGATAGAAACTATGAGGACAAGTGGACGTCGGGGAATTGATGGGGATTTATGATGGGAGGAGGGGGATTTCGTCTGTGCCCTCCTCCCCTCCTCCTGCAAAGTATTTCGGATCGACTGAATTATCATGCAGTGCCGATAAGCGACCGCACGCCAGATTTTGATGGAGTTCTGCGGTTTTATCGGTCACAAGGGGGGAGACAGAGCAGAGGCTCAATTTTCGACGATGTCCTCGATATAGTGATTTGTGGCCTCGCCTGGTTTTGGCTGGTCCTTTACTGATTTTTCGTACGTCTTGCTGGTTCGATTGGGTAAACACGAAAATTTTAAAAAGTCTCGTATAAAGCTTGCAAAAAATAAACTGCTTGTATGTTCCGATTCTAAAATACTTGCTTCTGTGGAAAAATAATCAAGAGGGATTAACAGTTGAATCCTTTGTTTAATTTTCAAGGTACAACATCACGCTTTTATGAAATAATTATTTTACAATTCTTAATTTATTACCGAATAGATCGGAATCAATCGATCAATGGCCCTGCAGTACAATGAAAATGCAGTTTCATGAGATTTAAAAATTTAATTGCAATTACTTTTTAAAGTATTTGTAGAAACGACCGGAGAGGGAATGAGAGAGAGAGAGAGAGAGAGAGAGAGAGAGAGGGATGGAGGGAGTGAGAGGGAAAAAGAAGGAATTATGTTTGTTATCCCCTATCATTTCGATATATAATAATGTATAGTCTAGTAAAATGCATTGTTGGCGTTCTTAGAAACTCTATATATGTAGTACATATATATACGAAAAACGCACAGCTAACAATCTCATTAAAAACAGCTATTTATACACACACACACACTTTTCGCGTTTCAATCCACTTGAATTTACTCCTCTCACAGCTCATGAATAATCCATAAAGTGGCATAAGAGAATGGAGCGAGAATGTAAAAACAAAAGGGACCAGTAACGCAGCAGCGGCGAAAAGCACAGCAGCTCGCTCAAGATAATGGAAATAAATGAATGGGCTTAAAAAGGCCTCTCTCTCTCTCTCTCTCTCTCTCTCTCTCTGTACGAATGGCATTATGTACGCGATAGTATATAAAATATACAGACGCGCGCGCGCACGCACGAAACGCCATTATCAATTTTCAATTCAGTCAATTCCATTAGCGCAAACCGCTGCGAAAGCGCGCGCGAGTTTAATTGTGCGAGAGGGACGAGAAGATCGCCGAGCTGTTACACGTATAGTGTACTGCGCAGAAAATGCTACACCTCATTTTTTTTTATTACACCCCGGCCGTAATAACTGTTATGCAGTGTGTATATATACGCGGCCATGCAACATCACCGGAGCGAGCGTGCACTGATGTAACATCCGGCTTTGACGTCTCCTCCCCCCCTCCGCCCCTCCCCAAGTGCGCTGAGAGCAGCTTAATCAGCGTCCGAATTTTCAGCGCGATTATTGCACAAACTTGTTTAAACTCGCTCGAGCGCACAGTTTCACATCGATTAGTGGATATTTCCTAATTGCACAGTAAGCGAACGAGCTTTAACTGGAATCGTGCAGTTTATATATATATAGTTTCATTAATTTTTTATAAGCAACGTTTTGTAGTGGTGGAAAAAGAAAACGGTTTGAAAACAATTCAAAGTATGCCACCAGAGAATGGTTAAGGCTGAAGCTCAAGTTTTCGAGTTGAGGTATAAAGATTGATTAAAAACTTTAATGGATCCGAGGCGACGGTGTACAAAGTTAGTCCTGAAACGCCATTGGGTTCAACGAGCAGTAACAAGAACGAGCAAAGTTCGGCTAATTACACTGTGTTACGCAGCTTCCCCCAAAATATTTACGCAAATGTATATATATATATATATACATCGCGCCGCGGTCAGTTGGAGGGAAGAGACAAAGTAAGAGAAAAGGAACATTAAGGGGCGCATAAAAGCGCCTCAAACTTTCTGTATGCATTGAGAGAAAGAAAGAGAGAGAGAGAGCGACCCAATGAAACTCGGCGCAGTCTATATTAGCGACAATAAAACGGGGGCGCGCAAGTTTTTTTCATCGGAGAGCAGCCGCTCCACCCCCTTAATTGCGCAAGTCGTTAAAAGGAAAACTCCTTACGTTTATCAGCTTTTACACACATATACACACACGAGTTTCCGAGCTCATTAGCGAAGTGATATTCTCCCTCTCCCTTCCTTATTATACGCGCCTCGTCGTCGTGGAGGTTACGAGGGCGGAAGTTTTGGCGCGCGTAATTAACGTCGTCGCTAAATCTCGTGGAATTTTCGGCATAAGGGATCGTTTTTTTGTCCGACTGCAGATTCGTCGGGGATTTATATAGCCCGATCCTTTTATTATTCGCTCGCTGTTCCGTGCCTCTGCGCTGCGGGAAGAAGAGTTTGCGGCGAGTGCGCAGCCGACGAGGGGGGCTGGCGCGAGTCGTTTAATTGTTTGCAGACGAGGTGACGATGACTGCTTTGCTTTGCCTTGGCAAACGAAATAGGTTTCGTCCATTCGATGATGTGGAGGAAAACCGAGAGAAAGATAAAATTGAAAATTTCAAGGTGCAGATTAAAAGTGGGTGTATTGTATTGAAAATGTTGAAATGTTGAGATTTTAAGTTTTTAGAGCGGAAGTTGGTAGATTGGAAGAGAGGTTAATCGATGAAACGATCGGATACTTGAAACTGACTTGAGTAGGAGTCTCGTTAAATAATTTTTTCGATAATTATATAATATGAAGTGTAATCATTTCAATGGAACTTAAAAGATATTTTTGATTAGTTAAAATAGTTAGTTTTTAATTGGAAAGTAGTCGCTCGTTACCACAAATGACGATAATTAATTTGCTAATCAATTTGCCATAACGCATCAAATTCGAAATTATATAAACGCGAAGGGCAAAATCAGCTGGAAACACTCAACCGGATTACACACAGAAACTAAACAAATTATCGCAATCAGAGCTGATATCGAGAAATAATATCCGTGTTATTAACGTAATACTCGAAATCTCAAAACTCGATAGTCGCACAAAAAGGATTACGCCGATATTGCGGGAAGTAAATATCCCATTAGAAAATAATCCATCAAAGAGAGAAAACGAGGTGTCGCGATAGCGACCTGCGCAATGCCTCAAATTTCGCACCGTCTACTCGTCAAAAGATCCACAAGAGTTACGCGCTTCATGAATTTCTCCCTCTCCCCCTCCCCCTGCCCCTTCCAGGATAAAAGATTGAATTATACGCGGAGGGTGAAAACTTTGGCGCATCGCTATTTTGTTTTGCGACGTAATAAACAGCAATTATTATTCATAATGTCGCGGCGCGCACGTGATGCCCGATGCTTTGACTCGCTAATTTAATTTCTGCAACAATTGCGTTATTGTGTATTCGCCGAACAAAATTGTGTAATAAGCTTAAAATCTCGTATATACTGCACAGGGGATATGTACAAAAGCCCGTGTGTTTTCGTGCCGCGCTCAATTTCTCTCGACGCACATCAGAAATTGTGTTTCCCCCCAGCGGCTAAAGTTCACTTTACCTGTTTCCGCGCGAAGCTTTAAAACAATCTGTTTTCGCTTAAAAGTATTTGCCTTCGTGCCAGCCAGTGTGTGCAAGCTCTTCTTGAAAAATGTGTGATAAAAGCGAATTAAAAGAATAACGTTATAAAGTTTAACAGCGTAATGATGAGGAAAAGTTGAGCTTTTTATATCTGGGTGTCTTTAATGGATCCTAACTTTTTCCCCTGATCTTCCTTAAAAATTAAGGATTGTAATAAAAGTTCGCAAATGACTGTCGCACTGACCTAGCGATACCAAACATAGAAAATCGATAATATGGCAATGAAAATGCGAAAGAGAAACCTCATGTATACATTTAGACACTTGAATCGCGATTAGTTCGAGAACTATTTATTTTGCTCGAGACCTCGTCGAGACTTGGAAAAATAGCCTATTTTCTACAATTAAAACAAGCAGAGCACTCAAACAACGGCAACAAGAGAGGCTTGAAAAGCAAAGCGACTCTAAGCAAAACTTTTCCAGTATGCGAAAAAAGCGAGCAAAAAGTAACTTTTCACCTCCTCACATGTGCAACCTTTCACCTCAATATTCCAGCGCTGATGCTCGGAAAATACACGTATAAAGGAGGAAAAGCTCTTTATGTCCGATCGATACCAACACAGCAACGGCGCTCACACAAGAAAAACGTTATAAATTTGCAGCTACAGGAGAAAGAGCAAGAGGGAAAAACTTAAGACTCGGCCCGATGTTTGCGGTTCACTCGAAAAATCGTCAAAGCTCGCGTATAGAAGCCGCGCTGCAACTTTTTTAATAAAATTTTTTCCCTTCCTGCTCACACGCGCAATTTTTCTTGTTTTTTCTCTCTCCCCTCTCTCTCTCTCTCTCAACGTGTAGGTATACGTGAGGTGCGCGCGAAATGGCCTGTACGCGCATTTGTATCACATATTCTTATATACATGACGGGAGGGTAAATGGAGACGCATGAATTTCTTTAATTTTACGACGACGCGTGTACACGCACACACGGTCGCGTTGGGCTTTTAGTCGCCTTTATTACTAGGTCGCGCTGCTGCACACTCGTAATTAAAGTGGCAGGTATAAAAAAACACTTTTTATATACGCCATACTCCTTTCTTTATGCTTCATCTCGAGATATGTTCCTATAAGCCCACACCCGCAGCAGCCGCCTTCTTGCTTATGGAAAAATGCTCGAACTGCGAGGCCCGCGAGGAAGCACCGGATATATATATATGTATGAAGCTATCGATCGCTGCAGCAGAGAATATTCCTTATCGAATGGCCGGTAATTAAAGTTTGACATTGTTATAGTTATAGCGTGGTACGTGGGAGCATTTTTTTCTCTCTTTTTTTATGGCGAGAGGGGCATCGAGATTTTCACGTTTGTTGATTTTTTTACGGGATTTCGGTTGACGGAGCTTTGGTATATAATGAACCATTACATTTTATTAACGCTTCCGTCATCATTATCAGAACGAATATACCACCGTTAAATGACGTAAAAAGTAAAATAATTTTAAACGTACCATTATTGAGTAATATTTTTGTCAGAGAGCGTTAATAAAATGGCCGAGAACCCAAATAAACGTCAACTGTAAATACGTCGTTTCCCAAAAATCTCGAACAATCCTTCCGAAACAGCCAGCGCCGTTTTACGACCTTCGCGTTTGCAAAAAAAGAAAGGAAAAACTCGGGGCGGTCCATTCCCCGAATCCCATAAAAGTTTAATCTCTTCCCGCGGTCTCGGAGTGCGTGAAAATCTCCAAAAAAGGAACAGCCGCACCATTAGATACGTCGAGATAGAGCCAAACAACATCGCGACCACATCTCCAAATTAAGCGTTGTAACATTCATTTCGGGTGTATCTCGGTAAAAAAGAAAGGGCGTGGGGACTCGCAGACGCCTTAACAAGATCATTGGAAAATCGCGCAAAGGTTCATTTGCATAAGACTTTGTCGCCGAGGCATACAAGTAGCTTTACACCAAAAAAAGAATCGAGCAGGCGTATACGTGGCAGAGCCGAGTAATTGTGTGTGCAGCGCAAGCGCGTGGAGTTTCGCGCGAGAAACTGGACGAACGACTTATCGGAATATTAAGATGGGAATGGTGCTCGTTAGGCCGGTGCGGCTCTCCCTCAGCGATTTAAATGTGAATCGAAGCTTTATTTATGCCTATAGGGACGTGCGCGCGTGTGCGTCCGACAATGTTGTTCACTCCTTTAGCTTGCACGCCGCGCCAGAGCTGCTGCGTTTTAGACTTTGCATGCAGGTGCGCAAGAGGTGATTTTTAACGGGATATTCGGGCAAGAGTGCAGTGCGAATTAATTACCGCGGAATGATTGCCAAGTTGATTCGGGGGATTGTAATGGCAGCGAGGGTCGATGAATTTCAAGTGTCCGAGACTCGCTTTTTGTATGAGCGGTGCACGTGGTTCGATCGGGTGTACGCGGCATTTTCTATTGTATTGCCGCGATGGTTGAAAACTGAAGAATGTCGTGCTTGAGTTGCTAATAAAATGGTGGAAATTCAGATTTTTTTTTCTCTAATTTTACCTAAAAATAAAGCTACTGATTATTATTACTATTTTTTACTTCTGTTTGTTAAACAAGAAACAATTTATATAAGCACATGATTTTCACTAGTCCAGGAATATCTGCCAAAATCAGGTCAAAATGAGAGAAAAACTTGTCAAATATAAAAATCGAAATAATATTCCCACAACACACAATGGTGGACGAATAACAAACTATATAATCCGCCCCGAAAAATACAATCCAACGAACAAACGAGTAATCATAATGACAAGGATAATTACAATAATAATGGGCAATGGGTAGATAAAAAGAAGTAGCCTGCACTTTCTATCCTCGCGCAGATTAGGCCTTCCGAGAGAGACTCTCTCGCGCGCACAATGGCTGATCTGTCCTCTCTTTTTCTCTCTGTTCCCAAGCCCTCGCTCAACTCTTTTCTTTCCCGTTCTTAAATCGTTATAAGACGGAGACCGACCTAGACGCTCTATTAAGTCGCTTTAAAAACAGAGCTGGCTTTAATGCTTCGATGGTAATTTTTCTGCCGCTGAAGGAGATTCCTTTTTTTCTTCACTTCTACGACGACTGCAGCTTTTGCAGAGTTAAGATTTTTTTTAGCCAATAGTCAAATTAGGGAATTGAAAAAAGAGTATACGACACTGACAATGAGAAAACTAGCGATACAACAGACTCATTTACAAACAAACCTGTAGTAATGCAGGGTGTTTAAAGTGTCGTTTAATGCGTATACATTTGAAACATTAATAAAACCGTTGAAATCAAATGGCCTTTACGAGCTGCTACATCGAAAAAAACGCTGCTACGCCGTGCAGAAATGAGTGCAGTTGTATCAGATTCGCTCCTCGGAATTATACAGTGTACAGCAGAGCTCACGTCGAGTGATGCTGACTGCTCGGACGTACGTTGCGAGTGAAAGTCTATACGCGGCTGGACGCGTATATAGCTCGTATATACACACTCGGCATCGCGTACATTAAATATTGTATGTGCACAAACGCGAAGGAGAGATGGAAAGTGGCGCGCAATTATACATTACAACTGTAGAGCTGATCCTCGATTAATTTGTATGACTTTTACACGATCTTACACGGTGTATACTTTTGCACAGTTGGAGTTTATTGTTGAGCGCGCACGGGCTTTTCGATCGCATGTAACAAGAATTACTTCTTGGGACGTGCGAGTGGAACGTGTGGTTATGAGAAAGCTGCAGGAGAGTTTCATTGGATATATTCGAAATGGATGATTTTGACGTGTTCATCGGAATATTTCGCATCTATACAGACCGATGATTTTGCACGCGATATTTTATGAGTATTTTAATCATATAGTCATGAAACGGAACGAAGAAATTCGGTTAACTCTGGCGCAAAATGAAAAGTAGCAAACGTTAAAGTTTCGCACTGGCAAATCTCCTATCAGACATTACACAACTTACGAAAATTTTCCCTGCACTCTCGCTAGTTACATACTCGCGGGAAGTTGGTGTTTCGATATGAGCGCTTGCAGAAACTCGCAAAGCGAATAAAGGACTGACGGAAGAACGCGAGTCGAATTTTCGTGCTTGAACTTTCCACACGATAAAATTCACGATGTATATTATGCATATATATATGTAAAGCCTTGCTGACGGTAAAATATGGAAATTTCAGTGCTACGATGATTCGCTGTACAAACCATCGTACAGCAGTGTAAGGTAAGGGATCGTCTACACGCATCATACCGAAATTTCAAGATTCCTCTTCATAAATATCCTTATTTTAAAATCACGAAAATTGGAAACTCCGCTCCGGTAAGATTTTTCGCGTCGTAAAACCGCAGCTTAACTTTGTAAACACGCAGAGGTAATCCGTATATCAACCGCGAAATTTTCAAAACAAGACTCGAAGGCTCGCGATCGTGTAGAACGCATATGGCGCGTTGCACGTGCGCCTCTTCTCTCATCGTCCATACACACACACAGCCTTACACAGATACACACTAATGTCCGAGCTGCTGATGCACGTCGTATCAACGGCGGGAACGGGAGCGAGCGCTTGCTATTATTATTGTTAGGTCCCGAGTAACAGCAGCAGCGGCGGCGCCATTCAAGCTTCTCGATCGAATGCGACCTTTTTTTCTACTACCGCCACACACGTATATATGTATATATATACTTGCGCGCGTCTCTTCCGTGAAAGAGAACTTGTCCAGTGCACAAAGAAACTTCTACCTCGTTGTTATTGTTTGGTGCGCCCGCGGACGATTTCAATTTTGAGCACGCAATTAGAGTCATTGTGTATAATGGCCGGTTTTTTGTGTGGCCAAGGGGTTTAACTTCTTCGTTTTGTGCGCGATGGCGTGTCTCGGCCGGATGTAGTTATGCGATATTGGATTTCTAAGATCCGTGTGTGTATGATTATCGATTTTTGGGATGTTGCAGAACGGAAGAGTGCGTTGTTCCTTATTGTCCATTTTTTTTCGAAGATGAACGCATATATCTGGAATTAGTGAATCACGGTATCGTCTTCGATTATAGATTTATTGAGAAATGGAATATTAATACGCTTGGAGTATGTGGCACGTGTATTGGTTATTAGTCGAAT
This sequence comes from Megastigmus dorsalis, assembly GCA_900490025.1. NCBI lineage: Eukaryota > Metazoa > Arthropoda > Insecta > Hymenoptera > Megastigmidae > Megastigmus > Megastigmus dorsalis. The sequence goes on from UELU01145736.1 coordinate 18,381, forward strand.
TGGTTTCTCAAGATATGGATTTCAATGGAAATACGATACAATTGAAAATTAATCAATTTCCAATTGAAAACACGTTATTAAAGCCAATGTTATTGAAAATATTAAAAAGATATTTAAAAATTTTATTGTGAAATTCCGTGATATCCCATCATATACCACGAAATCATTTTCCGAATGAAAACTATTTCAATAATGCACGAGATTGTATAATGGAGACTATACGAATCGCACAATAACCGCTTATAATCCGCCGCGTCGATTCTCAAAGAAAGCACGCCATTGACTTGACCATTTACTCCCCCTCCCCCCCCCACTCCCCGCATCTGTCTCTCTCTATCCCTCGCGCATTCATTCCTGCAGTGAAAACCACGCGCTATTCAATCCCTCGACTCACAATACAGTATATCCGTTGCATTACTTGCCCTGCAACCGACGCGATAACCGATAAACCACCGAATTCGCCTCTCGCAAAGCCCGGAAAATACACAGCTCCGGCCCTATATAGACGCAAAAAACCAGCAGGAATATAAGCAGCGAAAATGTATTCGAGTATATACCGCTATACGAGTCTAATCCCGGAATATCCGCTTCCGATAATCGGAATAACGCGCGGCGAGGAAGATACTGCAACTGGCCCGATATCCGTAGCTGGAGGAAAGAGAGCAGCAGTTCTTCTCTCTCTATCTCCTCCTCCTATACTCCCCACCGTATATACCCTATATCCTTCGGACGCATTAAGGAAATGAGCTCTCTTGTACGTCGCGCACGTGCGCCATGTGCGTGTGCATATATGCGCCCACTCTCTCTACTGTGCGCCTCATCTGTATGTCTCTCTCTCTCTCGCTCTCTCTCGCTCTCTCTCTTTCTGCTGTCTGGATGTGTGGAGCGGCAGATACTGTGGTCTCTGCCTTTCTGTGTGCACGAAACGTCTTCATCGTGGATGAGGGACTAAAAATATCCTATATATTCTCTCGCTTTAAAGCTCGAAATGTGGGAGGGTTACGAGTTCGTAATTTCTAAACTCTTAATTATGCTGCTTAATGAAGATGTTGAAAATTTGTATAGCAAGTGACGTCCACATCTATCTTTATATATTAGTTTGGAGTGAGTCCATTGGTACAACATGATTTTCTATACGCTCTACTAATACTAACGAATGAAAAAAAGCCAGTATTTTCCACCCTCGATATTTTCGAAGAACGATCGAATCGCCAACAGCTGCACTACGTTATACAAATGTTTTATTCAAATCACGACCTCCAACGCACCAGAACACGTCCGTATAAAGGAAAAAGAAAAAATCATTATCTCAGCATTCGTAGCGAACACGTCGTACAGCATCTCTTTTTTTTCCTGGAAACGCAAATAATCGTCTTCCCTCCTCCTCCTCCTCGTATAACGGCTCTCGCACGTGTCTCGCGCCAAGGGTGCGCACGCAAAAAAAGAAGAATCCACCCGCAGAATTCGGAAGGATATCGTAGCCCCAAGGCAGTATATATAGCAGCGGCGGCAGCAGCAACAGCGGCAGCAGCAGCGTCGTGGGAGAAATCGGAGAGATGAGCAAAGTCCGAACTGCTGCCGCTGCTGCCGCTGCTGCTGCTGCGGGCGGCCGATGAAAAATGCGACAAAGCGGAATGTACCCGCTGGGGACTACTGGCACGACAATGAGAAATCGAGACATTTATTACGGCACGTCGCCAGTTTCAAGCCGTGTATATGTATATATATGCTCTCAGTTCGCAAGACGAAGATTGAATTTTTTGGCCCGGTGCCTGCGTCCTGTGTGTTTGGATATAAATCGAAGGGAGATTCTTTGCGCGAGACTTTCGAATCGTTCCGAAATTAATGCGCGTAGTTGTGTAGAACGTTGTTTTTGGAGTGGCGGCTTTGGAATTCGGAATGAGCATGGGTTTTCGGCTCGGTGTTCTTCAGAGATGAAACTTACATCTTACTAAGCGGCTCAGCGAAAGCTCGCACGAGCCGATAATTTAATAAAATAACGCGAGGAAAGCGTATAGAGGCGGCTAATAACAGAAACGCCGAGTTACGCATTAGAAAACTCGTATAAACATATATAAGCGCGCCGTTTACTTTCCTACAGCTCTCGCGCCACCGTGTAAAAAAGAAGAGTAGTTTCTCGTTGCGCGCGGTGACGTCAATCCGTCATAATCCAAATGTATTTATAAACGCTCATCGTAAATAAACGAGCTCGACGCGTCGAGAAAGGTGCATTGTGCGACATGTATATCGAAGGAGAACGAGATTAAAAGAAGACGCACAAAGATGATCCGTTCGTCAAAGGGGAGCAGCAGCAGCAGCAGAAGCGGTAAGGTAAAGAAGCTTCTGGGAAGTATACGCGGATGCAGAGAGCGGTTCGCGACTCCTCGGGAAAAAGTCAAGGGAGAAACTGGATCTCCGGAGGCTAAAAGCGTCGCCAATAATAACCGCCCACTCCTCCCTCTCTCTCTCTCTTTCTCACTCTCACTCCTCTCGATATTCTAGCGTTGACGAGCTGTCAATATATATATATATACGCCAAAGTTCGCCGTTGGCGCAATTAATGGGAGAGAGAGAGAGAGAGAGAGAGAGAGAGAGAGAGAGAGAGAGAGAGAGAGAGAGAGAGAGAGAGGGATAGAGATTCGCTGCACCGACATACGCGCGAGTCCCCATTTTCAACGCCGCCGCTTTATCAGCGCGCGTTTTTCTCCCTCGCACCGCTTCGATTGATGCGCAATAACGTGATTTTTTGCTTGCGCTTTGTCTAAAATTTTAGCGGGACTTTGTGTGGAGGAGTTGTAGAGATGAACTTTTAATAGCTCGAGTGAGAGAGAGACAGTGTGAGGGAGCGGCTTTTTTAGCCCTTTTGAGGATATAAAAATTGAAAAATCACTAAGTTGCGCATTCCTACGATACTGTCGTTCACCGCTGTGTCGTAAATGGGGATATTTGTGATTTAGAAATGGCTCTTTTCAGCGAGGCCGTACATCCGTACCCAATCGTATATTATACAATAAAATGTAGATGGTGGATCGATGCAACCCGAGAATCTAGTGCCTGCCGTCCGTGATATATACGAGGATGAAATATTTCTTGGTTATTTGTTGGACGATCGTCTTTTTTTTCAAGAGGATGGCGCAAGTCGAGTAGAAAGTATCTTTTTGAAAAACTGTTGAAATTTATCTTCAAATCCTGCCGGGGTTTTTTTCTATACTTTTGGAATTGCCGTATGTAAAGATGTGCTTTTTGAGAAGAGCTTGGAAATTGCATATGACTATTAAAGATGAATCAGTTTAGAAGGATTATATTGTTTTAATAATTCATACGGCTGGAGCTGCTAATTGTGCAGCGCATTTGAATATTTAGATTATGAAAGCTTTCTGATACAGATGGGAAAGTTTTGGGATGTTATGTAAGCAAACTTTTGGCAAACTTTTGATGAATAATAGGAAAATGTTTACATACGACCGTCAACTTTTCCACAATTCAATAAGTTTACTCCCATCTTGCTCGAAAAGCCAAACTTTTTATTAAACTGGAAGACTAGTGTGCATCGTGGGTAATGAAATAAAAAAGCTCAAAAGCCAAGAAATATTCTAAAATAACAATTAAAGACTATGAAATGAACCGAATAAATGTGCATAAGTAAATAACACATAGATTCTGTGATTTTATTCAAACAAGCCTGCAACCGCAGAAGTAAATTTGTAACTCTCTATTAGGCAATTAGGCCACTCTCAATCTACAGAGAATCTCTAAATTCTATCACCTTATATCGTTTCATCGCCAATCCCATACCACTCAAGTCCATGGACTGTACAACTCGAAAAAACCAATACAATGAAGCCCTTAAAAACCCACGTAGAGCTCAAACAAACGGTCGTCCGTTACTTTCGTTAACCCACAAACCATCGAAATTTCACAGCATATACACAACTCAATCCCCCCTACAAATAAGAATATTCCCCAGGCCAACAAGAGTCCGACACAATGCAGCACAGAGAGCGAGCGAATTTGTGCCAGTCATCTCACGGAAAGCCACCATGGCAATGCTTATACACGTAGAGCTCGTGCACTAGAGTACAGCGGTTGCCCAGAGTCTCGGTGGCTAACGGTTCGAAGTTGTGTATCCGTGGGTATACACGTATATCTGCAGCCTGTCGATGCTCTACTCGCGAACGCGACACACTCGTTCTCTCAGAGTACCACCATCGCCATCACCAGCAACAGCAACAGCAACAGCAGCAGCAGCAGCAGCAGCTCTCTTTCCCGTTAGCTGCTCCGCGCGTCTCTTTGTCTTCCTCTCGACCATAATGGGATCTCGTCCGCGAGTGTGCGTAGTCTCTCTCTCTCTTTCTCTCTCACTCTTCGGGTTCTCACAGAATATGTGTGTGTGTGTGTGTGTGTGTATGTGCGAGGAGAAAGGCCCAGTCGCGTCGACATATACACTGCAGACGTGTATATAGAGCCGCACAGTCGTGTTATTGTCATTTCTGACGTGGAGAATGTTACATGGATGCACAGGTGAAGTCGAGTTGCGGAGACGGAATTACGATTATTAGGGATGCGCGCGGACGACCAGCTACTTTGCGCGAACGCGGCAAAGTTTTGATATGACTGAGGCTCGGGGACATGTATATTATTCTCGGATATGTGCATGCGATAACATTCTCCGATGGATGCGGATGGAAATTTTGCCTTATGGTTACATGTATATAAGCTGACATCGATAAGGTGATTTTTCGTGGAATATCGGTGGACGAATATTGTACACCTGATTGGATGCCAAGATTTCAAATTCAATATAAGCCGAGACGGAGAAATACGTAAATGAAAATAATGTGAAATATGAGGATGTTGTTGCTCGATCGAGTGGGAAGAATATTTTTCTCCCACTCTCACTACACGAGGTATTCGATCATCCACTTTTTATCTATTTAATTTCACTGGAACATCTCAGCGGCAACAATACGAATGCATTCCCGATCGCAGATGACCGAAACCAAAGAAGGGACAGACAACAGCAGGAAGTGAGCCGAAAGCAGTACCTCTGCGTCCCCTCGGTATGAGAAAGAGAGAGACTCGAAGAACACAAAAAAAGAAGAAGAGAACGCATGCACACACACACACACACACACATACACAGAGAGAAGCACAGAGAAAAGAAACCAGAGCGAGAAATCGATCACGGCTCGCGAGCGCGCATCTCTCCCTCTAACAAACACTCGAGCCAAACATCATCATCGTCTCCTCCGCGCGGGTTCCTCTTCACCACAGATGTACACATGGAAGATGCGCGACTAGAAAAGATCGAGCGAGAGAAACAGTAGCATCAGCAACATAACGAGAGAAAGGGAATCTCTATCTCTCCAACGGACGTTGAGCGACGCACATACAATATCCACCGCCGACGCATGTGTGTATACGCACGCACACACACACACACACACACACACACACACACACACAAACGGGTGCAGCTCTCGTTCAAGTTCAGGTCGTCGAGGTATGGTCCCTACTCGCTCTCTCGTGTCTTTTCCTCTCTCTCTTTCTCTAGCACAGAGAATCGATATACGCCGGAGAGACGAACTGTATGGCGCCTCCCTCCTCTCTCTCTCTCTGTCTCTTTCTCTCTACCCACGCCTTTTCCCCATACGGCGCTTGCATAGGGGCTGGAGGGACGTTAACTTGAAATTGAGAGTGTGTTGGACGAGAGAAAGATGGGGATATATATATATATATATATATATATGTGTGTGGTGGCTGGGTGAATTTTACTTTTATGGGATTTAGTTGCCGCGTGGGTGGTATATTGTGTATTTATTGAACTTTGCTAGAGAGACTCCGGAACGAGAAATGACTATGGTATGAGGTTAATGATGAATAATAGGTGCATGGGAAATTCGACGAGTGGGTTTGGGAAACTTGTCGATGTGCAGAAAGTTCAGACACGTGGGGATTTGTCAAGTGTCTTCAGGCTGTGTTTAAAAGTTCGGCTGTTGGTATGATCTTTGTCGAGCGGTGTTACCCGGGTTATTTCGATGAATATAATCGTGTGTCTTTACAGTGTAATGAAATAACTCGTGCGAAACTGCTTGGATATATGTACCTTGACAGTTGACAAATTCCGGTATTATCAAGGGCAATTAAATTGAATTCGAAGAACATCTTGTACCACCTACGGAGGAAGAGTTTCTTGCGAAAACGTGTGGGAAATTGACGGGTAAACGTGGGTTGACAAGAAAAACTGTGACTATCTCTATAGCAATATTTGTCCAACTCGTGATCGTCCCACACGCAACATCAATTCTACACTCTAATTCTCATATAAAAATACTCTCTCTCTCTCTACTTTTATACCAACAGACAAATCTCCACACATCAGCTTTCACCAAAGCATCGAATTCTCAAATTCTCGCATAAGCCTCGTCCCGGCTAATACCAAAGCAGAAACACAAGTCGGAAGAAGAAGCAACGCAGAAGCTGGTGAAAGACTTGCAGCTCCACTCGCGATAGCTAAAAAGCAGAACACTCTCATCCGACAGCAGCAGCCGTAACAGCAGCAGCAATAGCAGCAGTAGCAGACCGCTTATTAATAAATAAAACGACTGGCTGCAGATAAGAGGCCAAGAGCGCAGTGCGCCGCCGCCACCACCGCCGTCGCTTGTTTATCTCTGCAGCTCACACAAACACACGCTTACGTAAGCAGCATCGCCAGTGCTGAACCCGAGTATCATGGCTATAGGGTGCCACGACATACAGAATATGCTGTATTTATAAACAGCGACATGATTAACGCAGCGAAATTTGTGGTTTTCGCGCAGGGGGAGGGGGGCTCGGTACGCTACACTCGCGATTTTTCCCTACCCCTCCTTGGCCGCAGATTTACGAGAGTTTCGGATGATTTTGGAGTTATACGCGGCGGTTCTCGCCGAGAACTTGCCCTGTTTTGGCAATTAATGCAGCGAAGGATACAGCAGAGGCTGTGGCGAAATGGATGTGCGGTAATTACGATTTTTATGGCGCCGAGAGGAGCTAATTACCCTCGGGGCGCTGTAAGAACGTCTTCAATTTTACATAGTGGATCGCTGCTGGCGGCTGTTCTTTCGCGGATAGACGTACAAAGTTTTGGTTGTCGTGGTGTACGTACGCGGGGAATTTGCATCAAAGATAAAACAAGAGGCGTTTTACTACCAAAAGTGTTGCAAAACTTTGTCGGACGCTCGGGGCGATGTTTCGTCCCTGAGCTCTAGTCTCTCCTCTCCTGCTATATGTGCAATCAGAAACTTGCGTGCAGTGGCAGATACACACATTATACACGAGCTGATATTCTACTCCTCGCGAGAACTGACGCTAATACATGTCAGATTTATAATATCTGCCGGCACGGATCAAAAGTCGTATCACGTAGAACGAGTTGTTTATTGGAAAACTTTAATTCATGTCGGCAAAAAAAAAGAATACTATATTATATTCTCATATTTATGGAGAAGCTTCTGTATCAAATAAACCGTTCTTGTATGCCCACTAAATTGGTTCATACTTTAGAAATAATAAACATTAAGGCGTTGCAAGCGTCAAACAAAATATTAGATAGAGGAATAAAACGAATGCAAAACAAAAGTATAACTATCCTAGATTCATAATATCAATGAAAATTTTGGGTGGTCAACGTTAATTCTGAAAAGATTTTATTCCTTTATCGCGATTAGATGGCGTACATTCATAAAAGTCCAAAGGAGATAAAGAATTCGTATAAAAAAATTTATTCGTTAATGTTCATTTAAGAAAAATATTAAATAAAAAAGTTCGGTGTTTACTAAATCGTATGTTATTACATATCTAAACATCGTAACATCTATCCTAACTTTCAATAAATAAAACTATGTACATTATTGAAAATCCTAAATTATATTCAGTTCATGATTCGTAAACCACCAATAATTATTTATTTAGTATAAGAAAAGGTGCTAATTTAAAATTTTGTACAATATTTATGGAGTCAAAGTCTCTCGCTTGACTAGTCTGACACTTGGAATACCTTAATAGAAACGAAGAGAGACAAAAGCAAAGCAGATTTTTGGTGGGAAAGATGGCTTTTTGCACGAATAATTTCTGGAAGACAACTACACGTTCTCGATCAACAACCTCATACAATAACCCTGAACAAACTGAATCCGAAAATCTTCTAATTGCAACTCCCCAGCGACTACATCGCTGCAGTGCAAAACGAAAACCAATCGAATTCTAATATCCATTGAGTCGACATTGCGCATGCAACAAAACCGCATCGATCGAGAAAACGCATTTTCCAATCGCGCGCACACTTTCTCATCGTATATCCGAACGTAACGATCCGCTCGTTCCCATAAATCTCCGCTCACCCAATAATATACGTTGCCGCCAACTTCTTCGTCCGCGCATTATATAATGGCATACCCACATTTTGCCGACAGTACACGATCGCTCGACTCTACGGTGCAGCACGTATTTCGAAATTCGACGTGTGCATCCAATCGCGCGCTCTGAGCACACACACATACTCACACACTGCAGCATCGTCGTCCTCCTATACGGCAATTAATCAAATCGCGATATAAATTCATTTACATAATGTCGAGCGTATGCATAATGGCCACCCGATTGCGCAACTTCTCTTCTATACTATAGGTGTTATACATATAATGCACACACGAGAATCTTAAGCGCGTTCACAAGCATCACCGGTTGCAGGCTTTCATTTCCCCAATTTCGAATGGTGCAATAATTCTGCAGTGCGGAAGGTGGGCTTTTTACCGGAGACTTGGATAATGGCCGACAATAGAGGAAGTGTTTCAGCTCGCTTTATTAAAGGATGGGTTATAGGTTATTTAACTGTAAGGTAACTGCAGTACCGCGCGCACGAGTAGCGTCCCATTGAACTGATTTTGATTCAATGGTGGCCGGTGCTGCGCTTGCGTAACTCGGTTATAGCTTTATATACATATTCCAGACTTTTGTGAAAGTTGCGGTGATGAAAAGAGAGCATTCTTCGGTAGCTGCGGGTGTGTACAATAGCCGATACCCCCCGCGGCCAGCCTCAACAATTTCTCTTGGACATTGTGCCGCTGTTTTGTGCGGGATTAATAATAAGGAACCCTCTTCGTACAATAAGCGCAGAGGAAACTTTACCTACATAAGAAAAGATTATAGCATTTATAATTATTATTACTATTATATTCTATCTTCGGTGCTGTAACTTCCTCGCGATCTATACAACGATTTCGTAACCATAAATTCGCCAACATAATGAAAACTCGTAACAGGGAAATTTACGTACTGCACCGATAGAAAACAAGAATTACAATTCTGCCGCCCTATTCTTCTCGCGGACCACAAATGAATGAACAGAAAAGAAAAAAAAATTCATCGACCTTGCCGTCGCCGTCGTCGTCGTCGCGTGTATTAGTAGCTTCCCTCGCCGAGAGAGCTTTTAATGACCCCTTTATCGCCAGAGGACGCGCAACCGAATAAAAATCCTCTAAAACAAACCGAAAAGAGGCGACAGCAGGAGGAGTGTATTATAGAGGAGCTGAGAGACACACAGACAGCCGAACGCGCGAGATTAATCAGAGCCAATTGGCTGGGGTTCTCCGCATTATACACGCACACTTGCACCCACGCGCACACGCGCGCATAAGCTGAGAGGGGCAGCAGCAGCAGCAGCAGCATCGTAGTCGCGAGTTAATCAACGGATGAACCGAAGCCCGTCGCTCTGTCGTGTATACGCACGATTATACCGTGTGGGGCCGAGAGGGTCCGCAGCTCTCTCATACACCGCTGTATACATCTATAGCGGATCGTTGGCGTGCGTCTCTGTATGTGTATGCCTGTGTCTGTGCGTCCGCGTGTGCGGGTATGTATACACCGGTCGAAAGTTCGTTTCCAAGACCGCAGGAGAGCTGCTGCTGCTGCTGCTGCTGCTGTTACGAAGCCCAAGGGCTGTAGGTTCTCTCATTGGGGGGGTGAAAGCTGCTGCCGCTGCTGCTGCCGTTATAGCCCCGATGCCACGTCGAAAAGAGCAGTACGAGGGAAGAGAGGGAGAGAGAGAGACGAGGATGTAGCGGCTTCGTGGGAGGAAGTGACTTTTGTTTGGATTTCGGAGCTGCGCGCACGAATTTCCGTGGGGCTTTGTTACGCCTCGGCGATGAGGAGAACTCCGCTGATTTGGATCGGCTCTTAATTTGTTGGACTCGCTGTTCTTCTTTGCTCCGACGAATCTGCAAGTTTCTGCGGGGATGAAGGGGAGAAAAGGTTGTGTCCTTTTTGCACGATGCCGAAAAGTTTAATTGGTGGGTGTATAAAATAAGGTTAGATGATTTCGGGTGAAAGTAGAAGAAATTTTGTGCAATTGTCGAATGCAAAACTTTTAAACTCACATTCAACCTTTATGCAACAACAGCAAAAAAGGAGAAAAAAACTTACAAACTTTTTTAATAAATTACATTATTCTATATTCGCGAGTGTCGAGCCATTCGGTTTGATTGGCCTAATTAGTCGGTAATTGCAGTCCGCTGCTCCGGTACTTGACCGCGCTTGAAAAATGTGCACAGGTGCCGCTCACAAAGAAAGCCGCTAATTGCAGCGCGCGTTTATGTAACGATTTTCAAACACACACACATACGTTATACGGTGAATTCCAGCCTCGCGCGGAAGGAAAAACATGCTTGACCTTTGTTTGCATAAGAGAATCGATAATATATCGCCTTTGAAATCATTTCTCCCTGTTTGCCTATCTGTATTTTTCCTTTTTACTCGAGTCCCATATTACAATAAGGATACGGTGTATGCACAAAAGAGAAAAGATGCGAAAGATGAGGAGGAGTAACTGGGAGGGAGAGGAAGAGAGAGAGAGAGAGAGAGAGAGAGAGAGAGAGAGAAAGAGAGAAAGGAATAAGGGAAGAGCATTAATTCTCATCAAGATTGGGTTTGAAAGCGTACAATGGGTAAGAAAAAGAAAATTGAATTACGGAAAATGGAGAAAAAGCTTACGAAAATCGAGCCATAAATTATACACCCGGCCGAGAGAGAAAGACATGAATTACCGGTGTGGTTAGTTGATGGATCGAAAAGGAAATTACTCTTTTTTTCTTAGCTAATAAACATTCTCGCATCGAAGAAAAAGCAGCTCGTATACATATAATTCTCAACGCTGTTTGTAAAAAACGCGAGGAAAGCGTTTAGTCGAATTTACAGTAAAGCGCTTTGATCGTCTAATTAAGAAACGCGAAATGCACCCGCTCATCGCGCCATTGTACAACTTGAAGCTTATACTCACTGCACAATTACACAGAAAAAAACGGGTATGTGCATAACCCTCGTCTGTACTTTGCTCGCTCTCATTCACCTTCGTAATACAAATAAATTACCCGAGTCTCGGGGGCCAATCGGCACGAGACAAAGAGCCGAGCCTCTGCTTTTGATGGAAAAAGCCAAAAGTCATAATTGCAGTGACTTTCCTTTTGCGTGAAATCGCAACGTCGTTGCGCTAAAATCGCGCGCGCGTGCGTGTGCGTCTGTGCACCTAATGGGTGATGTTGCGCCACGCATCGATTCGCGGATGTGTATTGCGTGGTAATGTGTGCCTGAAGGAGTGACGTTTTCTTCTTGTTACAAAGAACAGATTTTTTATTTCTTGAGCGAGGACGCGAGCATGAATTTATGGATGATCCGCCGTAAACCGCGTTATACATTACATCTTTTTTTTTTTCGTATTATACGTTTTTCGTTTTGCGCGCGAGGTTGTAAAATTGCTGTGAGCAGGAAATTACTTGGTCATTATCAGTCGATAACAGCTGGCCAAATGATTTCTTCTCGTCGTGTGGCGCACGTGTATTTATTAATCATTGAACATTTTATGCCCTACTCCTACGAGTGTTTTATGGCATGGGTCGACTATAAAACTGCATCCTGAACTTGATTAATAAAACGAGTTTTTTGGCTGATACAACGCCGATGAGAAAGATTACGATTATGTTATACATATTGTGAATTTTATGGGATAAAACAGGTTGATAATGTCCTGTATCTTATAGGTGCGTCTGTTTATTATTGATGCCTCTATCAACGCTCGACCCAAATTAATTTTGGATATTCCATTTGTCGGATTTTCATGCTTTATACAAGAGCGCACATATGTCATGATGCTAATTATTGATATTTTATAACGAGAATAAACTTTATGATATTCGTGTTACATATTTAATTTGAAATTTAAATACAATATAATGTGAGCCAATTTTATTATTATTTTCTTTTTGGTAATAGAATAATTCCATTCAGATCATCGAATACCATTAATTTAACTTGAATAAACATTTCTATATTATACCTTGCTCAAATAATTGCTCCGCTCTCCGAGCATAGTTATTATTTTTTCATTATAGTAGTGGAAGTACTGTAATAAACTTATAGAATATTAAATTGAATAACGTACATATTGTAACAAAACATTACAATAGCTAAATCAATATAACTCTTTTATAACCTAATAGAATTTCATACAAATGTCGAATGAAACATTACCGACAACCGAAACCAAATCTCGACACACGTCGTCCCCGAAAAAAACCGTCCTGACAAGAACCGCCAGAGATATCACGGAGATATCAAAATGCCAATATCAACCGCGTCACTCGGCTATACATCCTGACGCTTTTGAAAAATCCAGAAAATCATCGGTGCGCCTCAATCGCAAAAATGAGATCGTGCTGCATCCCAGCGATTCGCGCGCATATTAAATCCCTGCAGCGGCAGCGGCTACGGGTGAAATTTCTCTCAGCTACGGACGCATGCCACGGTACGCGGCTATACGGGAAAGAAGGAACGTATTCCGTACGTCGGGGGGAAAAAAACTCGGCGTGCAGCGCGAGAGGAAATTGGAATGCCGGAAACGAGTGAAACTCTCCTCGCCTCGACGTCCAGCTATGCGATCTCGAGACTCCACGTATATATATATATATATATA